>OZ022264.1:64072442-64292442 GCA_963978885.1 Nemotelus pantherinus | reverse complement strand
GAGAAGAGGCCTGATTTATTTTTGATATGGCCTCCTGATAGACGATTCGACTCACCTCACACTCCAAGTACTTATGTTTAACTGAGTAAATTAAAAAAAATATATATTTAAAATAAACTAATACTTCATCAACTCAATTAGTACAATACAAACTACTCAGTCAGTTCAATGGTGCATTCTTATTCAAGAGCTCAGACGTACAAATAGTGAAACGTAATTTCATGTAGTTAATTTTTACAAACAATAATAGACAAAAAACTCAACAATTTCATACTAAATCGAGAACAATTTAGGCTAACTCGGAGAAAAATGAAACAAACTACAAAGCAATGAAAACGATGAAACTTTCTGAAACTGAAAAATTCATCAAGAAGCAAAAGATGCTTATCGGCGGCTAATGATAAGAAATTTCTCAAACTTAGAATTATCTCTGAATATGCCCAATTGATATAAGAATAGAATAATCAACGCTCAATAAATAGGGTCAGCTGCCGCCAGAATCGGCCTCTAGTTAAACATAAAAAAAACTACAGATTAGAAGAAATCACCTTGAATGGCTTTCTAAAACACTTTTGGAATATGTAAATATAACTGTATTTCTTTTTCATATTGCATATATATCCACTAGATGAACGAAAATTATAAAAATGTATACAACAGAATATACATATAGAGTGAATCACATAATAATCTCACAAAATAAATACTAACTGCTCATAAACTTCATTCAGTAATGTTCCATTTTATGCATTGCATTGAATTTATCTACTATATATGTACGGTTGTAAAATAAATATGCATTTATGAATCTTGGATTTCAACTTTGCCTTTATTGATGCATTGAAAATCGATTGATTGCAACTATAATTAGTGAAAGCGAGAATTTGCTTTTTATCTTTAATTTCGAATAAATACTGAATTCAAATCGACAACAAGATTTTAATTTTATTTCTGAAGAATCTTCATATTTACTTCATATATATTCATATGTGAATGCTTTTACATTGATATCTACAGTTAATTAATTCGAAATAGAATATATACTAGCTATTTATTGTTATGTTAATATCTTATCATGTTTTTGTTTGGAATAACAGGGCATATCGTTCCACAAAGTCGAACATATGTTTTTCAAATCAGCAGAAACCAAAATCCAACAGTCAAACTTCGCTAACAAGGACATACATATTTGAAAATGTTGCATCTAGATTATACATCGTGGTTTATTATCCAATTTCTAACATTCTTTTCCTTGAAAATAAAAATTTTTAAGATAAACAAAATATTTACAACACTGTTTACGATTAATAGGAATTGTTTGGATGCCTAAGTAAACTAAGTTTTAAAATAAGTCTCTTGCCCTACGTTGCTTGTGATAAGTGGCATTTTATCGCTGAATTCTGTAATTAAATTATAGCCTGGCTCGATTACGACATTTGCTTTGAAACGTGTGTTGTTTATTGTTATCACCTTGCTTAAATGTTACCCAGTACGAATAGATCTTTTTATGATGCAAAGATATTTTGTTGCGTTGCATCATTTTCGAAATCACTCCATGCATTATTTAATTCCATAAAAATTAATTTCGCTATAGATTCATTATCAGTTCCACTATGCTGTAAATGAAAAACAATGCCATTATAGTTTTGTTTTTGGAAATTATGAAAAATAAATCAGATCTATTTTGCGAATAAATGTAGTTCATTTACACGCAACTTCAATGTGGAAAGCCTTTTTACTTTTCTCATCTACATCTACATTAAACTCTTAATCGATTGATATACCTTGTCTGGGTGCACTGCAAGACAAGCCTTTCGATAAGCTTTCTTCACATCAGCAGCGCTAACAAGTTGATGCATTTCGCATTTTTTCCACTTGGCGTCGGGCCATAGCACTGTGTGCATAGAACATAGGAGCGCACGAATGTTGTTTTTCTTACCCTCCGTCTGAAAAAAAGCCCAAATAAAATAATATGTCTTCTGTAAAATGGGAATGATAATCTCACCCATTCCATAATTTTCAATTTATCTGGATCCATGTCCTTGACTAAGTCTTCTTTCCTCATTTCATTTATCGATCTTGGGCCTTGATTCATTTGGCTACCAAACTTGTATCCCTGTGCACCTAATATGTCTGCAAATATATCACCACTTTTCTCAGTTTTTGGTGGCTTGTTGTTGGATGTAGCTGCTGATTGCGGATCGAAATGTGACCGACTATAATCTGGGCGTGATGGTGGCTGTTTAGCAGTAGGCATTGACGGCTGACCTGCAGGTTGCTGACCATTAGATGATCGTGAGTTATGAGCTGGCGATGATACGGATGATGGTGCATTGCTAAGATTATGCGTCGGACTAGAGAATTGAGTGGTATTCGGACTGGGGCTGGGTGTTTTACTTGTTAATTTGTTTAGATTAAAGTTTATATTAAGTCCACTGGCAAGATTTGCGATATCGGCGAAAAGATCATTGGCCTAAAAATTCGAAAGAAAACAGATGATTAGGCAATGTTTATGTTTTTAAGTGGCAAAACTATATGTTTAAGCTAATGAATTTTTATCTTCTTCAGTTTCTTCAAACTAAGGGAATAATGAAAAACTGATAAGAAACAAGCATTTTACTGGCGCTACCTGTTGTGGTGAATTATCATGACTGGCTGTTTGAGACTTCACATTTTTTTCTGGAATGTTTGCGGTAGAATTTAAATTGAAAATCTGACCATTTAATGGATCGCTGTTGAAAGCTGGTATAGCATCCACAGTTGGTTCGGTCACAAACGCGTTAAAATCGATATCTATGTTATTCAAATTACTTTTTGAGTTGATGGAGCCAAATATGTCATCTAGGCCTGGGTCAGTGTTAGCTACCCCACCTCCTGAAATTTAAATAAATACAGTTACGAGTTTTACGCCATGATTAAGAGTTTTTCAAAGAATCAACCTAATATATCTGGTACAGGAGCCGAAGTCGATTCAGAGTTATCAAAAGAGCCCAACAGATCGAAACTTGGAGCTCTAGTTCTTCTGGGTGCAGCATTTTCTGTTGTTGGAGCGGGGGATTGACTAAGATTTAACAGATCGACATTTGAAGTACCCTGATCCGGAATTCCAGCCATAATATCTGGTTTAGGCATTTGTTCTGTAGCAACGGGTTCTGGAATAGGTGGTGGTCTGGCTGGCGGGGTAGGATGTGGAGGAGCAGGTGGTCTTTCCGGTCTCTGCTTTGAAGACGATGATGGCTTCGTGACTAAAATCGAATTTACTTGAGTTTTCTCGAAATGAATAGTTGAATGCTAGCTTACCAAAGTTATCGGTCATTTCCAAATGTTCCAATTGAGAACTGAACAAGACGCTGGGATCCTTCGGCGGCGCCTTGTTTGACCAGGGTGGGCTTTTCTTTGGTGGACATTCTTGCTCATTCACAACAATCGATAGAGAAACTGAGAAATTCGATGGAATGTGTTCGGTATCGAGAACGTCGTCTAGGTCATTTCTTGTGAGATTTATGAGCGTTTCTTGCTCAGGAATGAACCCAGTATGGAACTGGAACTGGCAAATTTTAATGCCATGCGGTCGACCGATGCCTTTCAAAGAATTTCGAGCATGATATAGTACGAAAAGTACATCACCACCGAATGTTGTATTTACTGGAAGCATAATTTTTCCTTGGCTTGCCGAGTATAATCTGGAAAATAGAATAAATATACATTATGTCACAGACAGATTACTTTGTCAGGTATTTCTCACTTCATCTTATCATATTCTTGAATAGTGTTGAGCATTAAACGGTCGTTGCAATAAACTTCCATGAAGAAGCGACATCCATCGCGAGCCTTTGTCATTCGTGGGATAGGCTGACAAGAAATCGATACAATTGTCATAGTTTTACTATGCGGTAGATGCGGAATGGGTCTTAGTATATCTCCGAAATAATAAAGATATCTTAGCTCTGATGGCCTTGCATTGGGAACGTTTCTTTTCACAGCAAATATCTGCAGTCCATCTTCGGGCTCCAAAATTAATCCAGCATACATAAATAATGCACATACACTAGTTGCAGCGAATGCACTTCCATTATCCGGGCTCTGAATTATTATAAGGTTTTTAGGGTCGGCGCTCAAGAACCCATACATATCTTCAACTGTCGAATACATGCCGTACAAATGCGGGGCTTTTGCAGATGAACAATGGTAGATTGAACTTGCTTCAACAGTTCTAATAGGAGGTGGTAGTCGAGGACAATTTTGAGGACCTAGATTGTATATGCTTACTTTTGACGGAACGTAACGACTTTCAATTGACATTTTCACATCTTCTATATTGTTAACTTTATATGCGGACTCCAGTCCTTCCGAAGGGCAGGGCATTACCAATACACGTGATGTAATGTAGCTAATATCAATATCTGTTCTAGCAATACTTTGTTGCATTGTTTGCATAACTTTTGAAGAGGTATCTTTCAAATTCTTCAAGAAGCTACCTGCGCCTCCACGAAGGGACGAAAAAAGACCACCCGACGCTGCTGTGACTGATTGGTTGATATTCACCATATTTTCATGCAGAAATCTGCTGTCCGGGTTTCTTACTACGGGAGGCGGGCCACTTGCATTGACTGCAGGCCGCGGTGGAGCAGGTCTAGTCGGTACCGATAGGGTTTCCTTTGGAGCAGCATTAGCCGTAGGTGTTGGTGTGAATTGTGGAGATATATCTGGAGGAGTTTTGAGTGGCTTTCCCTAAATTTATCAATATTGAAATCGTATTCTTTGATAGCATTTTAATTTTGATGCACTTACCACTAAGTCAATTTGACCCCTGAGTGGCCAGTTCATTGTCTCCGATATCGCTGCTAGTCTCTCTAATATAGCCTCTACATCAAAGCGTTCATTTGGATTTACCTTTAAGCAGCCTTTGATTATTTCCTGGAAGCAATTGTAACGCGAATCAGCCGGTATCGTAAAGTTCCCATTGATTATTCGTAGCTTAGCGGAATCTTCAAATGGATGTTTTTGGTAGCACAGACAATATAGAATGCACCCTAAGGCCCAAATATCAGCCTTTGGACCGATTGGATAGTTCGCCCACGTATCTAAAAGCTCCGGTGCTCGATACATGGGTGTTGTTACAGTGGCCAACTAAGGTTTGAAATATTTATCTGTATATGAAATATTTAATGCATTTGAATGTTTACTTCATCTTCTAATGTATTTCTCTGTTGAGCTCCCCATTCTACGCTTGGTTCGAAGGTATCGGTTGTTGCTGATCCAAAATCACAAAGCTTCAGAAGCCCATCTGCTCCGAGAAGAAAGTTTTCAATCTGAAAATATAAATTGTGATTGTGCAAAATATTGGTTGTAAATATTGGATGATTAAATCATCAATACATTTTTATAATGGAATATTTCGCTAGCTTTTGCGCTGTTTTTAAAGTGGAACCAAAACCATAGAAATATTTGATTTGACCGAGTTTATTAATTAATTGTAAAATGCGATAGCCTGCTGTATTGGATCCAATTTCAGTCTATCCATTCTTGGAGTTGCAAAAGATAGATTTCTAGCAGTTCTGGTTTCCCGGTTAGTTATTTCCGACACAGTGTTAGGCCATTTCAAATTGTTGCCCAGGATAATAAAAATCAGTTTTCATCTTTCAAAATTAATTAGTTGTTGAATATTTAACAATCCAGTTCGAGTGTACACAGCAACTGTTGGTGTTAGATAATTTTAATTGCTTTCGAAATAAGTCTTCCAATCAACTCGATGCTTTGCTTTGATGTCTGACTCCATAATAGAGTTCCGTATGTGATATTTGAACGTATATAAGCATTAAACATCATTAATTTAGTACTAGTTTCCAAGAACTCATATTTTCTTAAGGCTGCAATCATTGGTGCGACTTTATGTCTCATGTGGTTAATGTGGTGTAACCATGACATTTTCTCATCCAGGATTAAATCAAGAGATTTTATTGATTCAGCTTTTTCCAGACGAATTCCTTTTATCTGAATAAAGGGGTTTATAGGACATCTGTTTTTCTGCTGGAAATTGATGTACTTGGTCTTGTTAACGTTTATAAGAAGTTTGCTATTCCTAAGCCGCACTTGGTATGTTTCTAGATCTCTAATAATTTTATACTCCAGACATGGTTCATCCTTTCCAGAATATAAAAAAAAGTGTGTCATCAGCGAAAAGGACCAATTTGCCAGACAGCTGGAGATGTTGAATTCAGTTCACATACAGGATGAATAGCATGGTCGAAGAATTGATCCCTGCGGTATGCCTATGTTGATGAAACGTTCCCGACTGATGCACTGTAATTGTTTTGTCACAATCCACCTATCCAATAAATAATCTTTTATTATCGAATTAAACTTCTTGCTAATGCCATATTTTTCGAGACGTTGGAACAAAATTCTGTGGTCAATAGTGTCAAAGGCCTTCTTGAGATCGACAAAAATGGCTGCTACATAGTTAGCTTTATCCAACGAATTGTTAATGAATTGGACCGCGTCTAATGTGGCGGCTATTGTATTGCTGTGTTCTTGGAAACAGTACTGATTTGGTTTCTGAAATTGATGCCTCATTGATGTGTTGCACTATACGGGAATTTAAGATTCTCTCAGATATCTTGCTCATTACACTAGTAACGGCAATCGGGCAATAATTAGAGGGATCTGAAGGATCACCTCCCTTAAAGCTTGGTGTTATTCGCGCTAACTTAAGGCAACAAGGAAAAGAACATGCCTCTAAGTGACTATGAACAATTTTTGTTAGAATCTCCGCTATTTCATTTTTAAGCATTTTGATATCTTCGGATGTTAAATTGTCGACACCTGGAGAAACTTTGGTTTTTAGTTTATCTATAATTTCCATTGCTTCGCTTGGCACTGTAGGTCTTAAATGTATACTGGCAGGAGTTGAAATTAATGATCCATTTATGGATAAATCATTAATACATGTTGCCTGCTGGTTTACATTTTTACCTGCTTGCATTAATTCATTTATAGCTCTCCAGTATTTTAAACTACTTCCAGCCGATGTTTCAAACTTTTTTGAGCAAAATTCCCGTTTAGCTTCCTTTATTAGTCGACTCGACTCCTTTTTAACACTGTGTAGTTCTGCTTCTTTACTGCGGAATTTTAATCTGCCATTTATATTTTGTAAGCTTTGCACTTCTTTTTCGAGACATCTATAGCATTTTTGATTATCCACGATTCTTGGCGTACTCTTATATGCTTGGTAGTTGTTGCTTTGTTCTTGGCTTGAGTTAATATGCCAATCAGTTCTCCGAAATTTATTACTATGTTGCTACCCAACGGGAAAAATAATGCTTACGGATATATTCGGTAAGCATTACGCGTAATGCGTGTAAGCATTACCGGACCATTACGCGTTGTTTCTTTTTAACATTGCATGTCCTAGGCTGGGAAGATTTATACAAGGGGAAACTCATGCTTTTAGCTCTATAGCTTTATGTGTAAGAGCTTTTTGGAAAGTACGACATCGTATTCTCGCATTTATACGCCTCAATATGAATGAAAGCTTTGGCCGGCGGCCGATCGTATCTCTGCATGTGTGGTTTTTGCATGCTGACGCTCATTGGAAATTCCAATAGCGCATGCTCTTTACTACTAGGAGGAATTGTCTTCATACATTTTTACTTACCCGTGCGTGATGATTTGAAATGCTTCGAAATTTTCATCTTTCCGCTTTATATAGCAGACTACTCATAATCGATGTATGCTCGCAAGTTCTTTTCCCCTTGTTTCTGCGAGTGAATTTCATTGGCCAGTCTTGGTCTTATAGCATATGAGCTTTCTCCTTTGCATCATTTTCCATGCTCCAAGTCATGTTTACGAGTATATCTTATAATTGCTGGAAAATAGCTTTGGAAGTCGGAAATGTGCATTACCAGCATTGTTTGATTCATGCATTACGCCAGCATACATTACCGCGATTCCCGTTGGGTACGTAGATCATCGATCACATATAAACATGTATTTGTTACAACTACATGACCCAGTAGGACCACAAGCATCGATGACTTTTACCATGCACTCTTTCATTAGTGTCTATGAATTCTAAAATAATAGATTACAATGTAATGTGTAAGTAATGCAAAAAAGAATCATTGTGGTACAGAAAACCATGTGGGTTTATCTACTAATTACTTTACTGCACAAAGTAATGCACAGTGAAGAGAAGAGTAATGTAGATATATGTGCATACTGGAATGATGCGAGCTCAAACGTGTTTCGGTTTGTTTTATGCGTTTCCTTTGCTTGGTGTTTTTTGCAGGTTATGCGTTTTGAGCCATTCATAAGTAATTTACCTGCGAGTGAAGTGCTACAATATTTAAAGTTTTTTGAAAAGTTTTGAAATAGTGCTCTGGATTTTTATTTACAGTGGTGAGTTCAAGAATAATAAAATTAAAATAAGAATTTTTTATATTAACACAAAAAAGCGATGTGTTCCTATCGTATTACCCGCCGTCATTTAAAACGCTTAGTGAAACGTGAACAGGATCGATTGTTACGTACTTTGCAAACGTTCAGTGCAAATAACGATACTGAGACATTGCCAACCGAAGATTTTGATATTGGTGAAGGCAGTCAACATAGCAAGAGTGTGGAAGTAGTCATTGATGGCGTCATCAATTCTCGGTATTGCGAAACGGAGTGAGTATCGTTACTTATAATGACATCGTAATGTTAAATTCATCGGTGCGGTCATGCGAAAACGATCCGACGATGATTACTGGGAATAATTGCTGCATTAATGCAGTAAGCATTCTTGGTCCTACTGGGGATCTATTAAGGTTTTCAATGTTTGTGTTATGCGTGTTGGTTTATTTCAATTTAGTAAAATTCCGTTATTGTATGTTAAAATATCATAGTATGCTCTCGTGATATTGGATGCCGTCAGCAGATCAATGTTAGTGTCGGCCAGCGTAACAAGCTTTTCATAAGATGAAAACAGTACATCAATATGACTTATAAATTCATAGTCATCTTCAAAATGTGCTTTGTAAAATGTACCGACTCTTATTTTTTCAAAATTTAACTCAAGCTCAACCATGATAGTATTAAAGTTATTAGATACATTGACGAACCTTGAACGGATATTGAAGTTGACGAATATCGATGTGCCTCCTCTACGGCCTGACTCTATGCAGCAAAAGTAGCCAATATATTCATGGGGCGTATACATTTGTATTTAATTTTTGTTTATCTATATTTCAATTAAGACAACTACATAGATGTTGTTTGAACTAAGGTGGACATTCAGGTCATCAATTTTGTTACGAATGCTTCTTATGTTTGCATTTAATTAGTTTTCATTCCGTTTAGCAATGAGCAGTCACTTACCTTAATGTCTGATGCAATCTTTTTATCAAATAAGTATACTAATAGCCAACACTATATGACCAACGAAATTAAGATCAAACGTCCATTTGATTTTTTCAAAATGATTCTGACTTAATTTCAGTAGGATTTATTCTTTTATTTGAATCCTGCGGCTTAGTTTCTAAGTCTTTGATGCAGATTTCTTCAGTTTTTGCTAGCGATAGTTGCTTATGATGGCGGCGGTGACTTATTGCTGAATTTGCTTAGGCATTGATTCGTGAGTTTGAGGAATAGTGAGGATTGTTTATTGGATTGATTACTTAATTTATTAAACTTTAATGCTTTTTTGTGAAGATTCTGATTAAGATAGAACTTTTTTTAAGATTCCAATTAGAAATTATATGATTTTGTAAAAATTTAGAATACGATTGAAGTATAAAATGTAATATTGTGGTCTTTTTGATATTGTAAAATTGTCTTATATCTTTCAGCGCATCTACCTATCTGCTTGGTAAAGTTTTTGGGCATTTGATGCATAGCCTTGCTATCGTAACGGGCAAAATCAAAATGATTATCTAAACAAATTTTTTTCCCAATTCTGTCGAGCCATGTACTTGCTCAGTCACTTTTTATTTATAGGCTTAATCACTCTGCAATTCGTTACTGTCAACTATGATTTATTTACAAGAACAATCGAAAGTATGACAACCCACCACAATAAACTTCGTCGTTTTTCAAGAATCTCCGCTATCAATTTCGTTATAAACTAAATGCTTACCTTAATATCCCTATGTATCACAGCAGGCACCTGTGCATGCAAGTGTCCTACAGCTTTTGCAGCCTGGTAAAATACCCTTGTCACAACGGCAGGATCAATTGTCGAGCTCAAGCAATCTGACAACGAACCACCTTTGCAAAGTTCGGTCAACAACAGATACTCGGCCTTTCCTTGAGCATCTTTGGTTCTGTCGATGAACGATGCGCCCACGAATTGCACAATGTGTGGGTGACCTGACAGCTTCTTATGCAGATTGATCTCTTTTATAATGTTGTTGCATGCGACCTTATCAGCGCCGATAAGCCTTTTGAGGGCGTATTCGTTTCCGCTCTGCACATCTTGTACCACGTACACGAACGCGAATCCACCTTGTTCACATAGAGAAAGAAGAGAAATAATTATGATTTATGAAAACAGATTTTCAGTGGCTTTCTCCTTGATAAGAGACAGGTTAATAAGTTCAAATTAAACACGGAAATATTCACAGCAGATCGATCGCGATCTGTTGTGGAAGAAGGAAAGTATTAAAAGCACACACTTTATTACAACTTTAACGAACAAAGAACCACACTTTGCGAATTCATGCATATCAAAGTTGCACTGGCACTTCGCATATTTTCGTTCCTCACCTTCAGCAATGAGACGTTTCACACGCAATTTTAAGCCATTTACATCAACATGCTGACCAACGAACTCGTCAGACTGCTCGGGGCCGGGCCCGGCATTAAAATAGCCAATAGCTGATTTGAAAAAATCACTCATTTTTAACTTATTTTAACAAAAACTCTGGAAGGTACTCATGAACGACACTTCCATAATAATCGCCATGACAGTTCTTCAATGTGAAACTGCAGTAAATACTTGAACGTCTAGTAGACATTCTAGCAGATAATTCCAAATGGCAGTATGTTGGCTGCGAACTTCGAATTTTCTCATTATTCGAAAAATCGAAATATTTTTAATGAATATATGCATCTGAAACATTTGTTGATTCAAGTTGCATGGAAGAGTAATTACAATGCATTAAAAAGCTGTTTAACTTTCACATCCATACGGAGTTTTAGAAAACTTGTAAATTAAGTTTTGGTACCAACACGGTCAGTACAAGGAAATCAAAAAATGAGCTTACTTACGTATCACCCTATTGCTGTAATTCTCAGACTGTCACTGTCACTGTCAACAGATTCCATTTCGCGACCCAGACGGAACGGGGCTACGATACTGCCACTTGGAATAAAACCACCTAATAATCATATTACTAACAGAAAATGTCGCATCAAACAGGTATCACAGGTAAGATAATTACATCAGACGAGTTATTCAACTGATTTAAGTGGCACTTCTTCTAGCGAACGAGAAACTACTGAAAGTGTTTGGTAAATCAAAAGAAGGCAAACTTCGATTGATAAAAGTCTCTATTGAAAATGGTGAGTTGTTTGATCTAAAAATAAAATTGTTTTTGTTCTAAGTACCAAACCAATATCGTAGAGGAGCTCAGCTGCGCGGGTATGCAAGAAGTAAAAAAAGATTGGGAAAAAGACTATGATAAATTCGTCAGCCCGCTAATTGAAGAGAACACTCCGTGCTATGTTCTGTATCGTCTAGATGAGAAAACTTCGCTGGGATATGCATGGCTGCTGCTGAGCTGGATTCCGGACACTGCCTCGATTCGACAAAAAATGTTATATGCATCGACGAAGGCCACGCTCAAATTAGAATTCGGCTCAGCTCATATCAAAGAAGAACTTCATGCTACGACGAGAGACGAGACTTCGTTACAAGGATATTATCGAAATAAAAAAAATTTCGCTGCTCCAGCACCACTTACTTCCCGCGAAGAGGAACTGAACGAACTAAAGAAGACGGAAGTCAATACAGAGATTTCGACTGATACCCGACATCAAACGCTAGGCGGAATAAATTTCCCGTTAACGGAAGACGCTTCGCAGGCGATCAAGGATGCAACGAAAGGCGTGTATGATTACATGCAATTTAAAATCGACTTGCAAGTAAGCTTATTTTTGATTAGTAGTCCACAAGGTAGATTGATCTTTGGGTGAGTCACTCGCATTGCACTTAAATTAGATAAATGATGACAGCTTAAACCAATTTTATCAGTTTGATTTGAGGTAATAAGTTAGTCTAGTTAAGTGCGAAAGCTTATCTAGTTTAAGCTGCTTTGCTGCTTTGCTGCTGAACATTCACACGTTACGTTTTCCGGCAATTTATGCATTAAATAGATACGGTTGGGGTCAATAAAAATACGTTTATCTATGTTCAGACACAAAAACGTGTTGGTAATGTAATTTTCTCAGTAGCATTTGACGGCCATTGTGTTCTCTATCCCTCGGGTGTATGTGATAAAACGTTTGTGCACATCAGTTTAGATGGGGGATGGTTTTTATTTTATTTGTCAACAATGTTAGAAAGTATCAGAAAGTATTACAGGTTTAAAATCATGCAATAGCTAGGAGCTAAGCAAATCTTCGCACGAATAAAGACTATGCTGATTTCGCTCGTGTACGGGCTGATGCCGAGAATTAAAAAATGTTTGAAAAAAAACTTCTTTTTCGCTATTTGAATTCCTCCTTTACTATATCTAACTCCCTAAAATTTAATAACACTATTGCTGCTTGTCCTCAGGATGTTTGCTATTTCTTCTCCTCAAGATACTATCACTAGTTTATTCTCCCTTATAACTTTTCTTTCGATTTCCCTTCTTGTTTCCCTTCACTCCTGACTAATCCTCTTGAAATTGAATTCCTTATATCTTCTCTTGTTTCCAATTGCTCTCCTGGTTTTAATAGTTCTCCTAAAATTTTGGTTCAAAATCACGCATCTTGCTTATTTATCCCGCTATGAATTCTATTCAATATTAGTCTTTGGACTGGTAAAATTCCTACTTCCTAGAACCTCTATTTTAAAATCGTTTTTAATCACCTACACCTGTTTTGTCTCCCTATCTGACGTATCGTCCTCATCATTTTCCCCTTCATCTGGTGTGTACTAAGGATCCATACTAGGACCTCTCTATGCAGATGATTTAAAAATATTCCGGGCAATCAAAAATTCTGCTCATCATCTGCTTCTTCAGGAAGATTTGTATTCTCTTAGTCCTTGGTGTAACTCTAATTACTTATCTCTAAATGTTTCCAAATGTTTTGCCATGCCATGCTATCTAAAGCTACAGAATTATTCTGTTTCTTATTTTATTTATCCTTGTTTCATTGGAACATTTTACTGTTCTTGGGGTCACTTTTGATCGAAGGCTGGAATTTGATATTCATGTTCGAACCATCACCAAAAGTGCCTTAGGCATTGCGGGCCTTGCTATACGTTCCTGCCGTCATTCTTTCAGCATTTTCATATGTGTTAAGATATTTAATACACTCATTTACTTCAAATTCGAATACTGTAGTCAAGTCTGGAGTGCTCATTTCACATAAATTTCCTAAACTGTTGAATCAGCTTAGCGATGGTTTACTCGTACTTTTCTATTTAAATATAATCTTCCCTATATTCCTTATACTGAACGTTTAATGTTCCTTAGTTTCCCGCTCCAGCAAAGCGCAGAGTTCACCATTGTTTTCTGTTCAAACTCAGCAGCGGCTATCTAACTTCTTCTGTAGCATCTTTGATTATTGAACGGTAACATGAGATGCAAATTAGATCCTCTGTTGTTTTTGAAGTTATATTTGTACGCACTGATGCTTATTTTCATTCTCCTGTTTTGCGCTTTTTACGTGTTCATAACACATTCTATAACTACCTTTAAAAGTCATATTCGCAACACACTATCTGCTTTTGAATAACTTAGCTTCTCTTATCTCTTATTGGTGGCTTTGAATTGTACATTTTACATTATTCTCCATTTTTATTTTCATTTTTTATTTAGATTTATATACTATTTTTGTTTTTTTAAGATATCCTATTGCAATTGGGTAGTTCGCCTTAAATGGATATAGATACTGAATAAATAAATAGAGTCTGTGAGATATTACCAGATGTACGTCACTTGAGCTTCAACTTCAGGGTTGCTCAGGTCATCAATGATTGCTGTTTCCATGGCTAATTGGTATTCGAGTATCAGCATTTTTCAGGCTCTCCGTGCTGATTTTTACCTGTGCGCAGTTCTTTGCGCGTTTGATGGTAGGCATTTAAACTCGAAGCACTGCGCCAACAAGATAGTGCTCCGAGTCGATATTAGCTCTCCAATATGTGTAATGGTGTTCCAACCTTAAAGTAGGCTGAACTTAGCAAAGACCCAATGGACTATGCTAAGATGGTGATGGTCTTAGATGTCCACCAAAGGAATGCGAGTGGAAGTCCGTGCAGGACTGAGCTATACCGGGTAGCTACTACTCTCATGCAGCAGGAGAGCGGCACATGCTGGCTGCTATCTAGCTCTGTTCGGGAGTTACGGGGGGGTTCTGTTTTTCCGCTGCATGTCCCAACCATTATCACATTATTTCATGTGCCTGAGGACAAACATGTCAATTGATCCCTTTGGATCCGGCGACGATAGAAAAAAAATACCGTAAAGGTTAGCCCTGACCAAGAGCTCAATTCTCTGTTGGCTGAGCCATAGGCCCAGACTCACCAGGAGAAAAAAAATAAACAGGCCACCACCGAGGGTCTAAGCTTCCTAAGAAGTAACTCGACGCGGTAATGAGACGTTCACGTGAGAGAGGTCGCGAATTAGTGGCCAATTTCGAATCGAGAGAAATCGCGGTATCGGTTAAATTCACTATTCACAAGGTATCTATCGGCAGGAGCTCTCAAAATTGAAATTAATATTTAGGTTCTCTTTATTGATCAACCTGGCTATACGACCGAAACACGCGCGCGACTGACTGGTAGTAACAACTGAAAAGTACAAATAATTAATCCAACACTCACCTTATGACAAGCACCCAGCCTGGCCCCAGCTGGAAAAAGATGTTAGCTTTTAATAAATATAAGATTTACTGCCATTCTTTAGCCAGGTCTGTGGCTGTACCGCCCGTCGGCCCGTCCATCCACCCTCTAGTTTATTCTGGAAAAGGTCCGGAACGAGAAAGATGACTCACATCGTTAGCAAAGGAAACAGTAGTATTAGTGTGATTTCATATTAATATATTCTATTAATTCCACAGGAACCAAGTAGACTTGCATTGCGGCTTATGAACTGGGAAACTTGGTGTACATACATACAATTTTTCTAATTACATTAATTTCCACGGGATCCCAAATAGAAATTCAATAATTTTTTTTTTTTTTTTTTTTTTGCGTAACTATTTAAGGCACTAAACTTTTCTCTACTCGAACTTTTCTTTCTTTTCTGTTTTCACATCAATAATTCAGAAGAAATCTATTCTTTAACTACAACAAAATGAATCGATTTAAACGAATTCTTAATTAAATATTTCCTTCATGGTTTCGATTTCATTCCCGCTTATGCGTAACTATCTAGGGCACTAAACTTTTCTCTACTCGAACTTTTCTTTCTTTTCTTTTTTTTTCTTTACATCAATATTTCATTTTTATTTTACTTACAATTCATTTAAATTGCCCAGACATATTTTTCGTCATTCACACTTAATATTTAGAATAGATTATGCATATATCTCTAATTGATTCAACAAAATTTTCCCTTACTTAGTAAATAGATTCTTCAATTTCATTAATTTCTTATATTATCAAGTAAGTTTCTCAATAATATTGATGACAACTTTGTAGAAAATTATTCATATTGAGTTAACGCTAACATCATTGTTATTTTTATTTCATTTTTAAATTGAGATTATGGTGTATGTGTATATAGTATAAACAATAATACCGATTTTAATTATAATGACACAATTTCATAACATTTTTGAGATACTAAATTTGCATATAAATTTGGTTTACTTAGAATAATTCTATCAGAAATCACAAAGTTTTTGTTACAATTTATGTGTTATGTGTTACGTGTTGCAATAAGACACTTGGGAGCTATTGCACAAGATTCACTTTTGTTTTATTAATATTCTATTTTTGTTGTTCTTTACGCGTTGATTTCTTTTTTTGCTATGTACAAAGAATATGTACATAATTTAGGCTTGGTTTATGATGATTTTGAAGTCAAATTGTACTTCAGGAGTGCAAAAATTCAAAGATCCTAGATTAGATCGTGTCAGGCTTATACGTTGATAGAGAGATATATAATGGAAAAATGTGTGATTTTCGCCTTTCTTGAATAAATCAGATTAATAGTGTTAACTCCTCAGCAACGTATGTAAGTACTTTTTTTTTTAGTTTGATGCAAATTAAGAGCTCGATGTTATTCTAAGTGACTCAAGTCAGTAGGTTCGATCGAATTTTCTTCAATAAAGACAATTGATTTCATCACGTAATCGAGACATACTTAGCAAAGTAGTGAAAGGAATTAGTGACTCACGTGGCAGCGGCTGTTATAATTCCTAGCAGCGAACGAGTGAGATATTCAGATAACTATGCTAAAAAGATCACCTAAATACTTCACCGATTCAAGAAAATATTTTACCTATTTTCCAAATAAGATCGTATGATCTTATTTCTTATCCAAGCGCCGTCGCACGCTAGCCTCGTACGCGCTTCCGACGACGTCGCCAAATTCCACCAGCGGCAACTAATGCCGAATATACCAACACTACACCCGACACGATCAATTACTTTCACTCAATTCCCATGATTTGCACTATTATTGAAAATGCACTGTAATAATGGATACAATTGAAAAATAGAATTGTTCCTACCCAAGCACTCACGTCGTATCACCTCACCGGCCTCGGCCACGTTCTCGGATCGTCTGCCTGGCTTGAGGCGAAATCGAAATTTTCTGATCCGTTCGTACGGTACTTTGTTTTGCTGGTATAACAACCGTTTGCCCTTGAAATTAGTCGTTGCTTGCAGACAATGCGGCGTACGTGCGTCCCAATGAGAAATTCTTTGCCCTTTCTTGACTATGCTGCAATCCTAATGGGAAATTGCATGAGTCTTTACCTCAGGCCTTTTCTCATACGGAATTTTGGCTTGGCTCATTACACAAACAGGACGTTATGCAGCTGGTCAGATGCAAAACGAACAGAAGAAGAATTATGAGAGGGTAGACAAGGAATTCGTCTACAAGTCCCTTCTGCTGAATGAATAGTGTCGAATAGGAAGTGAGTGTAAGCGTATCATGAAGTATCTTACTATGTTGTTTTGTACAGGAACATTGCCATTAACCCAATTCCATGAATCAAGCTTTACTTATCGTTCTTAAGAAGGGGAATGGTGATATTCCTTCACAATCGCCGGATATCCTTGGCATGGTAGACGCCCATGGCTCTACCATCCAGGTGTTGTAACAGATAGCGGGAGGTACCCAATCGTGCTACTACTTTTGCCTTGCGAAATTTGTGGTCTAATTTAGCATTGTAGTGTTCCGTGGCCTTGCTTGGGGCAAAATTCCTGACCAAAATTGTATCTCCGGCTTGAAATTGGGCGTCGCGGGCTCTTAGATTGTAGGCTTTCGCTTGCGTTTCTTGTGCAAGCCCCATTTGCCTTTGGGCGTGTTGTCGCGCCAGCTCTTGTCGCCTAAAAGGAGGGACTTCAGAGCTCGGTTCCGATAGTAACTGTAGTTGTCGTAACAGTCTGTATGAGCTGCCATGCCTTACCATATTTTGTCCAAACACCAAGAAATGCGGATTAAAACCAGTGGAAGTGTGGTAAGAAGTACAAAGGGCCGAGTTAATTTCCGGTAGTCGGTTATCCCAATCCTGTTGGTGAGGTGATACATACGTACGAATGGCAGCTACCAAGGATCTATTTACCCTTTCCGATGCGTTTGCTTGTGGTGAATAAACTGCCGTGTACAAATGCTTGACACCATAGTTTTCGAGCAGGGAGTTGAACAGGTGCGAACGAAATTGCACGCCGTTGTCGGATACCAGAGTTTCAGGGACCCCAAAAACGTGAAAAATACGACGTTCTACGTATTCACACACTTTAGAAGCAATACACTTCCGAAGTGGTTCCACAAAAGTAAATTTGGACAGATGGTCCAGTACTATCAATATGCCAGTATTTCCATGCTTGGTCCTGGGATAAGGGCCCAATAAGTCTATGTAGAGACGCTGGAAAATCCGCTCACTGGGGTTTGACTTTCCCATAGGTGGTTTCAAACTGTAATTAGGTGCTTTATTCATCTTGCACAGGTCGCAGGCCAGAACGTATTCTTTGACCTGTGAAGTCATTTTGGGCCAAAAGAAATACGTTTGTAAGCGACGTAACGTTTTTCCGATGCCCCCGTGCGCACTGGTCGGATGATCATGAGCTCGTTTGATCAGCTCTGCTGTCAGCTCTGCAGGGATCCACAGCTTCCAACTATCGTGTTCCTGAATTGGATCGCTAGTGGCATAAGTACAGCGTCTATACACATACCCATCGGTTACCTTCAAATCCGGGAGTTGGTCGGCATTTCCAGAGATCTTGTCGACTAGGTCTAAGTATGTAGCTGATCTGAAATGAGGTGAATCTAGATCGATTTCGATTATGTCAGAAATTCCCTCAATAGCACTACATTCTTCGGGTGAGTGAATACGAGAAAGAGCGTCTGGAACCAAGTTTTGACTTCCTTTACGATGACTGATTTTGAATTTGAAACCTTGAAGTTTCAATGCCCATCTAGCAAGTCTGCCATGAAGATCCTTGAGACTCATTAGCCACTGGAGAGACGCGTGGTCTGTCACAACTTCAAATTCTTGTCCCTCAACGTAAGCCCGGAATTTTTTGATCGCTAGTACCGCCGCTAAGCATTCTTGTTCGGTGACCGTGTAATTCCGCTGGGCCGAATTGAGCTTTTGCGACATATACGCTATAGGGGCTTCCGTTCCGTTTTCTTGCTGCTGTACTAGGACTGCTCCTATGCCGTGTTGACTAGCGTCGCAATGTATGGCGAAGGGCTTACAAAAATTAGGACTATGCAACACTGGAGCGGAAATTAAACAACTTTTTAAAGAGTTGAAAGCTGCCAAGCTTTCTTTGTTCCACTCAAATTTCCTTTTGCTCGATAACATGTTTGTAAGGGGGGTAGATACGGACGCAAAGTCCGGCACAAATCTTCGGTACCACCCACAAATGCCTAAAAACCGACGTAATTGTCTCACCGTTTTGGGTACTGGAAATTCCTTAATGGCTAGGATCTTATCGGGGTCTGTTTGCACAGTCCCATGGCCGATGATATGGCCTAAGTATTTCACCTCCTTCATTAGAAATTTACTTTTCCCAACGTTAATCGTTAATCCAGCCGAACGCAGATGCTGAGCAACTTCCTTGAGCAACATAACATGCGCATTGAATGTCTCTGTTATCAGAAGCAAGTCATCCAAATATATGAAAACTTGGTGTTTTAAATGAGCTGGTATCACCTTGTCCATCAATCGCTGCATCGTTTGTGGTGCGTTGCATAGCCCAAAGGGCATGGTGACAAATTGGTAGAGTGGTCTGCCAGGCACCGTGAAGGCTGTCTTATCCCTTGACCCTGGATCGAGCGGTATTTGCCAGAAGGCATCCTTTAAATCTAGGCTACTTATATATTTGGCAGGTGGTAACCGACTTAATATACCGTCAATTAGTGGTAAAGGATAAGCATCTCTCACCGTGACCTGGTTGACTTTTCGAGCATCCAAACACAATCTGACCTTCCCAGGCTTCACAACCAAGGTTACTGGAGACGACCAACTGCTCTGCGACTCTTCGATTACTCCAAGGTCCAACATGCGATCGATTTCTGTGTACAGCTGTTTTTCCACTGCAGGTGATACTGCAAAGTGGCGCTGTTTAATAGGCTTGTTGTTGCCTACGTCAATCACATGTGAGGTGAGAGTGGTACGGCCCAAGCCTTCTTTTGCGAACGACGGAAAGGTATTGATGGCTTCATCCAGTTCTTGCTGTTGAACGGTAGATAACGTGTGATGATTAGACGAGGAAAGTGAGTAAAGCGTTAAATCTTTCGATGGAGAGGGTTGATCAAACAAATCGGTGGCTAATTTGAATAAGCGTATGAAATCGATTCCCAAATACAAATTCTGACTAAGTGAAGGGATGATTAGGAAAGATATTGATTCCGTACGTCCTCGAAATTGAATAGGTCCTGTGATTCTGCCTATTGCTGAGTGTTTGGTGCCGTCGGCAGTACTTAGGCTAACATTCATTTTCTCGATGCAGGACCTTTTCTCCGTCATAAATTTCCTCGCCAAATCTGAAGATAAACAACTAACGCTGGCTCCTGTGTCAATAAGCCCACTCACACATTCGTTTCCGAAGAGTGTGACGTTTGCGTAGGGACGCAAGTCTCCTGTGGGTTTGTCCACGATAGTGGAAGAGCAGTACAAGCGTCGAAGTCGTTTTATTCGCTTCCAAAACTGTCGTAAACGAAAGGTGGCTCGTTTAGGCTTTCGAATTAAGGAGATTTCTTCTGTTCCAAAGATACGACGACGAGCTTGCTCGTACTCCTTCAGTCGAACATGATAAGGCTTATAATAGTGTGACATCGAGTTAGAATTCAAGATTGGTTCTGAGCCTTCACTATTACATACATCAAGCGGAATATTAGAGGGTGTACTCGATTTAAGTTGTGATACAGTCGAATCAGATGACGGCCTAAAATTGGATGAAGTCGAAGTGCCAACATCTTCATGAGAGTTTGGTGTTATGAAGACGTTCACTGTCGATGGAATTACTATTTGGGGTTCTGTCGGTGTCGATTGGTGATCTCGGAGGGCTTCTGGGTGTTGTAAGCACCTCCGATTCGCCTGTTTTTTTGTTGACAGACCTCGCAATGGGGTTTGTATACGTTCTCTGCCCCACAACCATAGCAAAATATACGACGTTCTTCTAGGCAATCCATATAAAGATGTCCAGGTTTTCTACAGTTCCAACAGATCGTAGCCTGGTTGACCTCGCAAATCTCATAGGGTCTTTTTTCTTCGTCGTCTACAATCAGCGAATCCGTCAACGCTGACAGATGGCGGCGAGTTCCGTACACTCGTTCCGGCTGGTTTAAAGCTTGTGCCAAGCGTTCTCTTCTCTTGACCTGCTCGCGAAGCTGCTGAGTACTGATGAAATGACGGTCAACTAACTGCCATTGTAATTCAGGAAGCATGTTGCTTTGTATTATATCCAACAGGTCTTGATCAGATAAAGGAAAAGGTAGGCTACTCGATAAGCGACGGACGTCTCTATAAAAGTCATCAAACGACTCTCCGAACTTCTGACGACGCTTGCGGATTTGGCTCATAATTTCGCTGTTTGACGCAAAGTTCTTGAACTCCCGCCTCATTGCGTTACACAGCGAGTGCCAATCTAATTGATCTGACTCCTGATGATACTGCCAAAACCATTCTTCGGCGACTCCGGACAGTAAACTGTCTATATGACGACTCACAGCTCGGAAGTCGCCTTGCAACTTTTGTCGAGTCAGAGCATTGACTCTGTACAAGAATTTCTCAACCGGCATGCTTCCGGCTTGACCGCTAAATGTAAGATTCCATCCGGCCATGATGGTGGTGATTTTGTCAGATGACAGCCTGTCATCTCGAAATGACCGAATATTGCTATGGGCTACTGCATCGTTCACATGCTCTCTATTTACGTGAGCAGACCTGTGAGCATCTCGGTTTGCTGGAGGCACCTCCCTTGAGTAAGAATGACGTGCTCTGCTTCTAATAGATGTAATTCTTCCTCTACCTGGGCGTTCCACAGCTGGTGTTGGAAAAGGTTGGTCCAACGAGTTCTGAGACTGGGTATTCGCGTTGGAAATTGTTAGTGAGGCTACTTGCTGTTGCAAGTTGATGAAGGACTGCATCATCGATTGCATCTGTCTTTTGATATCTCCAAGATCCGATTCTTTCGTGGAGCTTTGAGAACTTTTAGGAAAGGCCATTGCCTCCGAAGCAGCTGCCGTATCCGCGTGTTCCAAGTCCGCAGGTCCCCAAATCTCTGGAGCTGGTGGTATCAAGGCACCGTCCGAGACTGCTGCGGTCCGAGACCGAGTCACGGGTCGGTGAGCCTTAGGGATGGTTCCCTGTTTCGAACTGTTGTTGGTTTTCTTGTTGAAGAATGTTAATCGTAAATCCCCCAACAAAATCTCTCGGTTACATAAAGGGCATGAGGTAGCTTGGTCTAAATGCTGGAGTAAGCAACCCTCATGGAACGTGTGATCACAAACAGTAGTAAGCAGCTTCTCTCCTAACTGGAAGAGCTGCTGGCATAAGGGACAACTCCCTGATAATACCTTGTCCTGATCCTGAGTAGGATGAGGTGGTGTCCTTGTTAAAGACATCTCTAAAATAAAGCTTAGTTCCTAATGTCAGACTTAAACTATAAATAAATGCTTATTCTTTATAAATAAACTATAAATAAATGCTTATTTTGATATACTGGATGAGCAAGGTAAGTAAATGGTAATAATGGCTTGAATAGGAACAAGTCCGGTTTACGAAACTTGAACTTAACAAATAGAACACAACGTGTGAAATGTTTTAAACAAGTGAAATAAGATAACGTTTCTTTGCTAACGAAGAGTGAGTCACTCTTCTCTCCCGAGAAATGATAATAAGAGTTAGAGATCGATAGAAAGATAAGAAAAATATATAATTGATTTTGTTTTTGTAATACGTGCTCAAAGGAAATCAATTAAGGCTACGTTACTTTACGAATATTCAGGATTGTGAAATATAGATAGGAGAACGTGTTAAGAAAAAACTTCAAAATTGCAACTAAGATTTCCATTGACTAAGGGATCGTGTTGGTTTCGTACCCAGGTGTCACCACTCGTCAGTCTTTCCGAACAAAATAGTGAATGCATTTAATTGATTTTACGGAAACAAAACAAAAAATTGGAATTAAAGTTGAACGACTCTCTCCCATAATACTATGCAAACAAGAACAAAACCACTGGATGCTAATTGGCCGGGTGCCGAAATAGCATAATCACAGAAGGTATGCTCCAGTCACACAACATCACCAGAGAGAACGCTTCAACCTCGCGGTATTTACTTTATATAAAAAAAAGCAACTCGTTTCACAGTGGTGAAGACGACATCAGCTCTCGCAGACTGGTCATGCTAACTAGCTGGTTGCCAAGATAGCAAGTAATCACAGTACTGAAGAACAGACTGCCTTCAGGCATTATAGCCTAGGACAAAACGTATTGAAAAGAGTCCTTTATATTGAAATTTACTTGAAATAGTTACTCTAGCAGCACTTACAGGGCTGCAGACAGGTAAGATAGATAACTGGCGGGTGATACCGCTTAATCAAGTCTGCAGGAGTGTAATTCGGCAGAGAATCTCTAAGTGCGTGGAACACTTTGTTATGCTCTTGTGAACATAAACCGAACACACTTCACTAAGTGGGGTTCTTTACAGAATGTAGACTAACCGTCTGTAGTTCTAATTCAAAGATCATTTGAGTGAACCTTATGAGCTTTATGAGCAAAGTTCGTGCCCCACGTTGGGCGCCATTTGTAATGGTGTTCCAACCTTAAAGTAGGCTGAACTTAGCAAAGACCCAATGGACTATGCTAAGATGGTGATGGTCTTAGATGTCCACCAAAGGAATGCGAGTGGAAGTCCGTGCAGGACTGAGCTATACCGGGTAGCTACTACTCTCATGCAGCAGGAGAGCGGCACATGCTGGCTGCTATCTAGCTCTGTTCGGGAGTTACGGGGGGGTTCTGTTTTTCCGCTGCATGTCCCAACCATTATCACATTATTTCATGTGCCTGAGGACAAACATGTCAATTGATCCCTTTGGATCCGGCGACGATAGAAAAAAAATACCGTAAAGGTTAGCCCTGACCAAGAGCTCAATTCTCTGTTGGCTGAGCCATAGGCCCAGACTCACCAGGAGAAAAAAAATAAACAGGCCACCACCGAGGGTCTAAGCTTCCTAAGAAGTAACTCGACGCGGTAATGAGACGTTCACGTGAGAGAGGTCGCGAATTAGTGGCCAATTTCGAATCGAGAGAAATCGCGGTATCGGTTAAATTCACTATTCACAAGGTATCTATCGGCAGGAGCTCTCAAAATTGAAATTAATATTTAGGTTCTCTTTATTGATCAACCTGGCTATACGACCGAAACACGCGCGCGACTGACTGGTAGTAACAACTGAAAAGTACAAATAATTAATCCAACACTCACCTTATGACAAGCACCCAGCCTGGCCCCAGCTGGAAAAAGATGTTAGCTTTTAATAAATATAAGATTTACTGCCATTCTTTAGCCAGGTCTGTGGCTGTACCGCCCGTCGGCCCGTCCATCCACCCTCTAGTTTATTCTGGAAAAGGTCCGGAACGAGAAAGATGACTCACATCGTTAGCAAAGGAAACAGTAGTATTAGTGTGATTTCATATTAATATATTCTATTAATTCCACAGGAACCAAGTAGACTTGCATTGCGGCTTATGAACTGGGAAACTTGGTGTACATACATACAATTTTTCTAATTACATTAATTTCCACGGGATCCCAAATAGAAATTCAATAATTTTTTTTTTTTTTTTTTTTTTGCGTAACTATTTAAGGCACTAAACTTTTCTCTACTCGAACTTTTCTTTCTTTTCTGTTTTCACATCAATAATTCAGAAGAAATCTATTCTTTAACTACAACAAAATGAATCGATTTAAACGAATTCTTAATTAAATATTTCCTTCATGGTTTCGATTTCATTCCCGCTTATGCGTAACTATCTAGGGCACTAAACTTTTCTCTACTCGAACTTTTCTTTCTTTTCTTTTTTTTTCTTTACATCAACATTTCATTTTTATTTTACTTACAATTCATTTAAATTGCCCAGACATATTTTTCGTCATTCACACTTAATATTTAGAATAGATTATGCATATATCTCTAATTGATTCAACAAAATTTTCCCTTACTTAGTAAATAGATTCTTCAATTTCATTAATTTCTTATATTATCAAGTAAGTTTCTCAATAATATTGATGACAACTTTGTAGAAAATTATTCATATTGAGTTAACGCTAACATCATTGTTATTTTTATTTCATTTTTAAATTGAGATTATGGTGTATGTGTATATAGTATAAACAATAATACCGATTTTAATTATAATGACACAATTTCATAACATTTTTGAGATACTAAATTTGCATATAAATTTGGTTTACTTAGAATAATTCTATCAGAAATCACAAAGTTTTTGTTACAATTTATGTGTTATGTGTTACGTGTTGCAATAAGACACTTGGGAGCTATTGCACAAGATTCACTTTTGTTTTATTAATATTCTATTTTTGTTGTTCTTTACGCGTTGATTTCTTTTTTTGCTATGTACAAAGAATATGTACATAATTTAGGCTTGGTTTATGATGATTTTGAAGTCAAATTGTACTTCAGGAGTGCAAAAATTCAAAGATCCTAGATTAGATCGTGTCAGGCTTATACGTTGATAGAGAGATATATAATGGAAAAATGTGTGATTTTCGCCTTTCTTGAATAAATCAGATTAATAGTGTTAACTCCTCAGCAACGTATGTAAGTACTTTTTTTTTTAGTTTGATGCAAATTAAGAGCTCGATGTTATTCTAAGTGACTCAAGTCAGTAGGTTCGATCGAATTTTCTTCAATAAAGACAATTGATTTCATCACGTAATCGAGACATACTTAGCAAAGTAGTGAAAGGAATTAGTGACTCACGTGGCAGCGGCTGTTATAATTCCTAGCAGCGAACGAGTGAGATATTCAGATAACTATGCTAAAAAGATCACCTAAATACTTCACCGATTCAAGAAAATATTTTACCTATTTTCCAAATAAGATCGTATGATCTTATTTCTTATCCAAGCGCCGTCGCACGCTAGCCTCGTACGCGCTTCCGACGACGTCGCCAAATTCCACCAGCGGCAACTAATGCCGAATATACCAACACTACACCCGACACGATCAATTACTTTCACTCAATTCCCATGATTTGCACTATTATTGAAAATGCACTGTAATAATGGATACAATTGAAAAATAGAATTGTTCCTACCCAAGCACTCACGTCGTATCACCTCACCGGCCTCGGCCACGTTCTCGGATCGTCTGCCTGGCTTGAGGCGAAATCGAAATTTTCTGATCCGTTCGTACGGTACTTTGTTTTGCTGGTATAACAACCGTTTGCCCTTGAAATTAGTCGTTGCTTGCAGACAATGCGGCGTACGTGCGTCCCAATGAGAAATTCTTTGCCCTTTCTTGACTATGCTGCAATCCTAATGGGAAATTGCATGAGTCTTTACCTCAGGCCTTTTCTCATACGGAATTTTGGCTTGGCTCATTACATATGTTCGCACATTTAATAGGTTACCAAAATAGTGGTTCTGTCTTGAGGTATCTAAACGACTTTGTGGATATCTTCCCGCACAAACCAGGGACTCTCAACGACGATATTTTGAACCGCTGCAAACCGAATGGTCTGCAATCCGTTAACATTGGTATTCTCGTGCAAGCTATTAGAGCCAACATACTGTACATACATACTATATGGGTTCCATCCCTATTTTGCTGTTAAAATCACGCTCGCCTCAAATTTGACATTATATCTGGGCAGGTGTGAAGGATTCGCTCCACATCAGGAAAAATGATGTCCTTTTTAACAGCGGTAGACTCCTCTGTAAGTCAATGATTGTTAATTAAAAAGCAGTTCGATAAAAAAAAAGAACCGTGTGCAGTTTCCATCGGCGTAGCTATTGTCGGCTGTGATATTTTAACCCAGGTAAGCAAATGACTCAAAATAATCAGTGCTGTCGACTTTTCAAGCTTATGCTTGGATTTCTCTTCCTTCGTTTTCGCTTCACCTCTCATTGAAGGATGTGAATAAGGCCTTAACAGGGACACAAGCTAATATGACTATGGGGCGGTTGTTTTGAAATTCGACTTTTTCGCACCTAGTAAAACATATTTACAAAAAAAAAAATATTTTATCTTGAAAATAATCATCATTACAATTTAAGACTCTATGTCAACGTGGTGGTAAACAGTATATTCCTCTCCGATAGAAGTCCCCGTCTTGCCCCTCAGAGAAATTTCGTAACACCGTTTCTATTTCTTCGCGGTTGGCGAATTGTCTTCCTCCATCGCTCCGAAATTATTCAAATCTGCTGACTAAACTTCGGGTGAGTATAGTGATTGAGGCAAAGTTTCCTAGGAAATTTTATTTAGAGTGTTTCTGATGAGTGCCGTTGCATGTGGTCGTGCATTGTCCTGAAGGAACAGGACTGCCCAGTAAACTTTTCGTAGCTGCTACCCCAAGCTTGGTGCCATGGTCAGGCTCCAACAGTTAATATCATACAATAACTGTGTAATGCCACCATACATACAACCAGGTCTTCCGGCGGCGAACGCTTGGTATCGGGATGGTTCCAGGAGTGTCGACTGGCGATAACTACTGATAACCACTAGCACGGCTGTTGCCCTACAAAATCTATTTTTCATCACATTTTCAACCACTTGATTCAAGTACGCCTCGCGCTCTATGTGCAACAATAGCGAAGGACAGATCCCTTTATTGTTTTCGGTGATTTTATTGTTTTCAGTGAGTCTTTATGTATATAACTTATGTAATTTAACGCTTGCGTATAATTTCCTTGGGTAAACATTTACTTAATGGCTTTCATCTATGAAAAAACTGAATCGTGTTCTATCTTAATCTTAGAGGTCGCTTCAATCCGATTTATAGACATAGCATCATTAGGTGCGTTTTTTTGCTCCGATACAGAACAGAATAGAACTATGCTGCAAAAACAACGATCTAGTATAACACAGCAGTGCATTCGCTAAGACTGACATAGGTTGCTATATTCGCTGTGGTACCACAAAACAGCTGAAAATAAAGGGAGAAAATAACGAGTATACACTACCACAATCGATCGAAAATTGAAAAAAAAAAAAAACTAACAGAAAATTACCTCTTTTAACTTTCTACATGTTAAGAGGGCTTTTTCTAATCTCCTAACTACCAAAACATTCATAATAGCCTTGAAAAAACCAAAGCCACCTCACAGCAAAAAAGACAACTTCTCAAGAGCTTTTCTTTTTTCTATCAGCACATTCTATAGTTCAGCACGTGAGCTACAAATGAGGAATATAATTTCAGTACTCGTGAATTCATTGGTACAGGAGCGTTGTTGTTTCCAATGCATAAACTCTATTCTCTACTGGATAGAGGAGCAAAAAAATGCCTATTATTTAACGATACTATACATCACATGAACTTTAGGATATTTTATCTTTCTATTTTTTACCAAACTTCTTAATTCTGTTTCTATCTCTCGGCTCTTTTATTTTACAGGGTGAAATCATAGAACTAGTCAAAGCAAAAAAGCTAACACTAGCCGATCTCCAAAAGGAAATACCAAAAGACCAAGCAAGATATCATATTTACTCATTTAAACATACGCATGAAGGCGATTACCAAGAATCATTTGTATTTATTTATTCGATGCCGGGATACTCTTGTTCGGTTAAAGAAAGAATGATGTATTCGAGTTGTAAGCAACCATTTTTGAAAGTCATCGAAGACTATGGAATGGAAATAGCAAAAAAGGTAATTCTTGCAATAAAGATGACTGTCATAATTAAATAAATATAAATTACAATTAATTTAGCTCGAAATCGACAATGGAGACGAATTAACCGAAGAATATTTGATGGATGAACTTCATCCTAAAACAATACTTCATCGACCGCAATTCGCGAAACCGAAAGGCCCACCAAATCGAGGTGCGAAACGTCTAACCCGACCGCAACAAACAGAGGAATAAAGTTCGTATCTTTTCTCGAATATTTCACGCTAGTAAACCAGCCACTGTGACTGAAAGTGCTTTGAGCCTGCATTTAAATCGCAATAACAAAAATCAAAATAATGTTTAACAAAAGTCCAAGATACGTGTGTTTAAAGTGATAATATTATAAATAGAATTTTGAAATGCTCTTGTATTAAGATAATTTTATAAATTCTTTTTTCGGAATTTTGTTCGTTACTAGTTCCTGTATTTTTTAAATAGCTTGCCAACAGTTGAATTGCATATTAGTAGGACTGTTTTAAATTGCAATAAAAATAATTAACGATGCATTTAAAATGAATGCGACTATCATAATACAGGGTTGATTGTTGATTGAAAATAGGTAAAATATAGTTTTAATTTTTTTCCGCAATAAAAAACTAAATAGTTTGAATGAAAATATGCGTATATTGAGTAAATTTTGTACTTTTTGATGTACTTATATTTCTAGCAGAAACTCAGACAAATGTTTTCGCACAGTTGTTTCGTTGTTATCCCAGAATATCACAAATACTGAATACACTAATTTTTATGCAGTTTTTCAGTAAATACTAATTGTACTATCTTTTAAACTAATTGCCTGCATAAGGATCTTATGTGCTGATTGGAGAGCGAAGCGGTGAGGAGGAAGGAAACATTGAATCAGCTCAAACTAGGCTCTTTTTAATACTCGTCATGCCTATCGTGAGTCTTGAATGTATAAGAATAAAGATGTGCTAATATGTTACTGAAACGTCGAGCTATGGTATAGCTAAAATGTGATTGTTCGGAGATATCAAATCATTTCACTTGATTGTCGATGATAAGTGGTTACCTTTTTCGTAAATTATTACTAATGCTCCAAATAAAAACTTCCAGATGCATGCAAATAAAGAATCTATGCTTGGTTCGTCTTTGACAATAAATTCCGTCCCACTCTACCATAACTAATAGTCACAAGGAGGAAGAGCAGACAATAAGCTGCGTAAAGTTTACTTTCCAAATGGTATTCCTGAGGTTATTCATTAATTAATACTGTTTTGTGGTTGCGGGTTTTGATAATGATATCAAACAAACCTCAAGTTGACTTAAGAAGAGCTCTGCTGCCATTTATATGAAGGTGTTAGCAATAGCTTCCAGAAACATTGATTAGGGTTCAATACTAAAGACGAAAAAGATTTAAAACATATCTCACCGTATATATTAACTACTTATTAATTGTGGGTCGACGACTTTGTATATGTACAGGGCAAATACGCCATTTTCGAGCCATAATCTTTTTTTTTAAATTTATTTATTAATAATCAATTTTAACAGGCTAGTGTGCCATTACAAAAAAAGGAAAGCTTACAGATAACCAGAAAGAGACTAAGGAAATTAACAATGCATTGATCTGAAAATATACTATAAATATATATTTCAAACCTCAACCAATTAAAAGAATACATAAGTTAATATAGATGAAAGTACAATAATAATAATAATAATCAGGCATGATAAAAAGCCTTAAGAATTCAATCTTTGATTTGAGATTTAAATTGAGAGAACGTTAGTGTAATAGAACCAAGCTGAAGATCGTTGTGTCTCCTGGGGATACGTATTATCGGTGAGTTGAAATAAACATTAATGAAGATATATCTGGCCGATTAACGTTACGTAAGCACAGCTTATAGGCTAGATCGGAGAGCATAAGGCAGTGGAGTAGCTTGAAGAACAAGCACTCGTCAAAGAACACTCGTTAGGAATCTAATGAAAGAATTTGGAGTAGGGAAAGACGATCCATATACCCACAGTAAGAGATGTTGAATTCAAACAACAATGACCGTGTATACCTACGCCGAACGTATTCTACCGCCTCATTTAGATATTTATGGCGGGGAGACAACACTTGACAACAATACTCTAGGATGCTGCGAAAAAGTGAAAAAAAGATGGAGGGAGGTAGAGATGCTATTAACAGGAGCAGAGTATCTAAAGATGAAACCGAACAAAAGAGAGGCTTTGGGGGTTATATGTGCAATGTGCTGGTCAAATTTAAGCTTTAGAGATAAAAGAATACATCAAGGTCCCCAAAAACAGCCGTAATAGAAGATCCGTACAGAGCGTAGGAATATATAAAGGGTGATATTTTATACGTATAGGACATTTGATGAATTTTTAGAACACCAGACCATTTGGATTCAATTACTCTGAACACCTTGAAGTCATCCGAAAGCAAGAGGCAGGAAGAACGAATAAAGGAAGACATATCATTGAGTAAAATTAGGAATTATAATGCGAAAGCAAAATTGATTATACCCCTTTGTTGTAGGATAGAATAGAACATTTTCAGCTGACTTAGCAAGCTAGTTAGGATCCTATAAGTGCAAAGAATTGAGAAGAAAATATTTTACGAGCTAATTTATAGCTGTTGAGTTGAGATGAAGAGAAGTCACAATGAGAAAGCTCACTTACATCTAAGCAGTCATATCTTTGAAACGAATTGTTTCTCTCAAAGGAGGCGCCTTTTTATGGAATGAATATATGCAAATGAGAGAACTTTTTGCGGCTCCAGCTTTCCTATTTATATGAATTGAGACAGTACGCTTCATTTACTGTGCGAGGGAGACATTCTCCGTGTCTTCTTCTTTATAATCGAGCTTCATGCAATCGTTGACGCACTGTGTGCACTCACATATTAATAGGTATGTTCCGTAACTTTTGGAGTAAAACTTTTTTGGGTAGAAACTTACTTGTAAACTACTAGCAAAAATGACGCTATGATCTAATATTAAAGGTGCCCCTCACTTTCGCTTTCTGATCCAATGCTGTAGCAAAACCATATCTCACGGTACACCTAACATTTAAGTGATATTTTTAAGCTGTAGGTTTTCGTGGCGGTCCAGTCCCTTATTTCCTCTCCATATTGCCCAATCGAGCATTTCTTCTCTCTTTACTCAACTGGGTATACACTTAATTTTATTTAGTACGCTGCATATAACGTCTTTCTGCTTGTACTGATTAACTACGAATGGTGACAAAAATATTGACTTGCCTGCCTATATAAAAAAATATCCTTACCTGCATACATAATTACTTGTATTTGTATCTTTTTCCTTCGAAATGTATGATAAAATTTAAATTTAATGCTGTTTTTATGTTTGCTATGCATATACTAGCGGGCTCAGCAAGTTAACCAGCGGTTGACAAAAACACTTTACTATAGGTCTGTTCGCGTACCTGAATCTATTATAATATATTAAAATAGATTCGCAGAAAGTCGTTTTTGTACTCTTGCTGCAAGCCAAATTTTGCAGCAAAAAGAAGCCAGCTGTAAAAATCTGTTGCTGCTGCAGTACGCGAACAGACCTTATATCAAAAGATCTTGAGATATTATTGTGAGCCACAATAAGATTTTATCGGTAGACAAATACTCTACTTCTCTCCTTTTTTTTAAGAAAACATTTCAACTATACATTTTTTTACTTCAGGGATATGTGTTAAATACTATACGTGATCTACATATTTAACGGTGCGGGATATTAATGTCAATCAGGAAACATAATCAAAAATGACTACTGATCTACTCTTTTATTCCAAGTACTATTGAAAACCGGCTTCTAATTTCAATTTTATTTGACTTAAGATTTATTGGAAATAGCATTTTAAACTCACCTGATCTAGTACAAAACTAGCATTCCTCATACTAATCTTATATTGATTTTACAGTCAGATAATCAATGAATACTATTTTTCATTTTCTGATTGACCAACATACATATATAGTATGAAGAAATAAATAAAACATATTTGAAATTCTTTTTTCAATTCGTATATTTATAAAATATGAAATTTTTGTTGACAGTAATGTAGCGTTTTTATTTTGTGAAATTAACAAAACATGATTGTTGTCTACATAAATAGCTACCTAATCATAATTTGAATTCTAATTAATATACGGCTCCACAATCAGAAAGATTAAAGTAAGATGTTCATCAACAATCAAACTATAGCAATGAAAATGCTCGATGTATCTATATTATATGCACACAATCGAAAAGAGGTACCCGAGAAAAGGAATATGTAGAAAACTATACGTAGCAAACAATACATACATACTCAGTAAATATGTTAAGATCTTATATTTATCGTTTAATTATTATTCTTCTAAAAAATTCAGTCTAATTACAATTCGTCGTGTTCATCATCGCCTTCTTCGGCATCCACAGCATCCTCTTTCTTATCGTCCGATGCACTGTCACTCTCGGGCTCCTCATCTAGATCATCTACTTCAGGAACTTCGTCGAGTGGTATGCCCATGGTTTGACGCATCATTCTTTCGATACTATCGGCAAATGATGCTGTCTCTTTGAGCATGTATCCAGATCGTAGAGTTGCTGTGCGGAACATCATTAAAGCCATATCTTTGGCGACATCATCGCTCTCGTCTCCTTCGACTCTTCGGAGAAGTTCACGAATTAAAGGATGCCACGGATTGATTTCGAGCATTTTCCTCTGGTTCAAATAGTAGCTTCTTTGTGCGTCTTCAGTCTTCTGATGGGCATTTGACATGGCCAAACGTTCCATATTCCCGGTCCAACCGAACATACCGGCAACCAAGGCACATGGGGAGTTACTTAAACGTTCTGAGACCTGAGCTTTCGAAATATCATCCTTCAAGGCCACTTCACTCAACCACTTAGTCAGTGGCTCGAAGATCTTTTTCATTTCTTCGAACTTCTCTCGACTCTTTTCAGATTCCATTAGACTGAAACCTTCCTTTGCCACGTTCTGGAATTTCTTTCCTTCGAATTCCGGAAGCGCCGAGATTGAGTATTCATCAACGGCTTCGACTAGATACAGCACTTCGTAGCCTTTAGCCAATAATCGTTCAACGAAAGGTGATTTTTCTGCTTCGTCACGGTTAGCGCCAGCAATATAGAAGATGTGGATTTGATTTGCCTTCATACGCTCAACATATTCCGCCAAACTTGTGATTCCTTTTCCATTTGAAGATTGGAATCGAAGTAGTTTTGCTAGACGCGATCGGTTGCTGGGATCTTCCATGATACCTAATTTTATGCTGAAATAATATGTATAAAAGTTAGACCATTTCTTAATTATTTAAATAATCATTGAACTTACTTTGTAGAGAACTCCTTCCAGAAGGTTTCGTAGTTATCTTTGTCCAGTTTCTTGATCATATCCAGAGCCTTGCGCACTAGTTTCTTTTTAATTACTTTGATCAATTTATGTTGTTGCAGTGTTTCACGCGATACGTTCAGTGGTAAATCGTCTGAGTCAACGACACCTCGTATGAAGTTCAAATAGTTGGGCATCATGTCGTTGAATTCGTCGGTGATAAACACACGACGTACATAGAGCTTTATGTTGTCGGCTTTGGTACCATATCGATTGAAGGATTCCGATGGCTGCACTTTAGGAATGTACAAAAGACTCTTGAAAGTAACTTCTCCTTCAGCGATGAAATGTGTATGTGTCAAAGGATCCGAGTTGTCTTTGGTAAGGCTTTTGTAGAATTCACTATATTCCTTCTCCTCTACGTCGTTAGGCTTTCGTGTCCAGATTGGTTTGCTGTCATTCATTATAATCCAATCCCAGATCGTTTTCGATACTTTCTTAGTTTTAGGCTTGTCATCATCAGTATCTTCTTCAACCTTGGCATCTTCTTCAACATCTTCAGCTGTTTCATCGGTTTTCTTCTTCTCATCCTCAACAGGAACTTCTTCTTCGACTGTCTTACTTGACCACATGTATATTGGGAAGTTAATGAATTGTGAATATTTCTTGATCAATTGCTTAACAGTGTCTTCCTCCAAGAAATCAAGTGCCTCTTCCTTCAAGTGCAATGTAATTTGAGAGCCCCGTTTCAATGTGTCTCCACGAGGATCATCGACAATGCTGAAGCTGTTGGCATCACTCTCCCAGATATATTGCTTGTCGGCATTGTGTTTTGTGGTAACCACAACACGATCAGCAACTAAGAATGCTGAATAGAATCCGACGCCAAATTGACCAATCATATCGTTCAAGTCTTGTCCCCCCTCCGCTTTTGTCGAATCTTGCATTTTTGCCAAGAAATCAGCCGTACCAGATTTTGCTATTGTTCCCAGATTGTTTACCAAATCATTCCGAGTCATACCTACGCCACTGTCAATAATATGCAAGACTTTATTCTCCTTGTCTGCTTTAATGCGAATCAATAAGTCGGGATTCGTGTCGATCTCATTTCTGTTCGTTAGTGATAATAATCGGATCTTATCGAGGGCGTCGGATGCATTCGATATCAACTCACGAAGGAAGATCTCTTTGTTCCGGTACAATGAATTGATAATCAATTTCATCATACGATTGACTTCGGTCTGGAATGTGAATTTCTCCGCCTGTAAAGAAAATAATGAAATGACATAAATGCAAATAACGAGTATGTCGAGTTTGTGGTGAAATGGATAGTTTACTGATTTTGTGAATAATGTTATAGCATAATATACGAAACTTGATCACACTTCTCGTGTGTGAAGGAATTCAATTTAAAATCTAGCATGTAATGCAATACTTAAAATGCTGCTAGACCATGTTAAAGAAGACACCAGTTAACAACACTTTGAACGAAGCGAAGCATAACAAATGTGTCTGGTTCTGGATGTAGTTTGATCTTCTGCAATTATTTCAGAGTTGTGGCTTTGTTAAATCAGACAAGGCATTTCCATAAGAAATGAAAAAGGTAAAATAATAATATGAAAGTGAGACTCTTCATAACAAAGGGACAATGGTTTAAAAGTGATCACGATTCGAATGTATAATTTTGCGATTATTATAAACGTATTTAATTTATTTTAATTACACTGTGTGCAGAACAGCCCAGTAAATTTAATTCATCATTTTTTGATAGAGTGTGTATATATGGTTAATGTATAGAAAAACTTGTTATAGATGAAAGTTTTGCGAAATACTTCAAATAATAATTTTTTGCTTTCAGCAATGGTAGCTAGTTATCAAAATTCGGTGATATATTATATCTATACATTTAGATAACTTCATCATAATTCATTTAATAGTAAATTTTGATTCAGCATTATTTATTAACCATGTAAACTGAATTTTCATACGATTGTAACTTGAAAGACTCTACAGATGCGAAATTTTCAATTTTGCGAAAATGCTGATATATTATCTGGTGAGTACTGATACCTATAACTTTCAGATAAGCTTTTATTTCAGAATAACAAAATTTTTACTTACAGAGTTTTAATCTAGAATGGCTGAGTGTTTTATGGGGCGCATACAATTTATACCATAATTTTTTAAGGATCGAAAACGGTGAATTGATTATATCTGTCAAGTATTGCATAAAATTATCTTCGGGTCACCGGGTAGATAAACATATACCACATAAAATGCTTTTGAGTTTTGTTATCTTTGTTACTGGCTAAAACTAGAAATTGCCAATTAATATTTAGAGCTTTTCTTACGTCCTTAGTGAACCAAGCGAAATCCTTGCTTGATGGCCGAAAGCTGTCCCAAATTCCCAAAACCCAGTTTCAATCTTTTCGTTGTCTAGATGTCACTCCAATTAAAGGGCAAAAAGAGGTACAAAGTATAACTCTTAACTCTAACTGTGTTAAGCTTGTCGCACACTATTCCGTCACGACACGACACGACATAGAAAAATGTCGTACGACAGTCGGCAGACCAACGCACACTATACCGAACCGACCGACACATCAGTTTGTGAAAAGTATTCAGATAATGCATTATGTTTCATGCTATGGAAAATTTGTGTTGCTAAAAATTAAAAAAATGATAAAACTGAAATTAAATGTTATTTCTTCCCATCTATTTGTCTTCTTTTGTGTGTTGTCGTAACTTTTTGAGCTTATTTCATACAATTCTTTCTACAGAGTGGCGTATAAGTTTCTGCTCTTTGATATGAAAAATCAACCCGAATAAATTAATGAGAAAAAGCTATCATTCCAAATTTTGAAACCCTCTTCTATTTTTCTTAAACCTACATAGCTTTAATTAATTTAATGATACCAAAATAATGACTGTTGTTGTTTTAGAGTCGGTAAAAACAGGTGCCAAAATTCAAAAGGGCTAATTTATCGAACTTTTTATAAAACCTGAAAATTTTTGGAATTCTTCAGCGGATCGAATTGATTGTAAATAAATTTTAATATTTTTTTAATAATTTTAATATTTTTTTTTAATATCAAACTGCCTAACGACAACTAATGCTTATCATGAATTGTTCAGAAAATGAATTATGATCAATACAATTATATAATTACAAAAATTAACATTGAAATTTTCTCAGCAAATTCTTCTCATATATTTTCTTTCTTTTGTGATTGACTGTAATTTTCATACAGCTCTTTCTATTTTTTGACCAAAAAAATTTACTTCATCCATTTCCAATTCGTAATTTTTTTTAAAAATATCAAACTGCCGAACGACAACTGATGCTTATCATAAAATATATGAAGCTATATGAAAGCCCGCACACTTAACCGACACGACACGCTACAACGACGTACATCATTTGTCGGATTGGATTGAATTCGAACATCCCAAACGACAAAAATTTTTTGCTGTCCTGTCGTGTCGTGACGTGTTGGTCAAGTGTGCGGGCGTTCATACAATTACATACAATTTATTCTCACAGATTTTTGTCGTGTCGTGTTGTGACGTGTCGTGTCGGAATAGTGTGCGATATGCTTAAACAGTTGATCTGTCGTCGGTCGCCCGGACTTTAAGCCTCTTGGCTTAATGGTATTGTCAGCATAAACTTTAATTTTGTTTTCGATATTATCGCCAAAATTTTATAGGATTTACAAAGTAGTGATATGCCTCTGTAATTTTCGCAAAGTAGTTTGTCTAATTTTTTATGAATAGGGCATAAAATGGATTTGTACTTCTCCTGTGGTTTTTGTTCTTGATCCCAGATGTACTGGATCACTTTGAGGATACCTTTCGCAGTGCAGCTTTCACCAAAATTGGTTAATTCAGTCGGAATTTCATCAATGCCCGGTGCTCTGTTATTCCTGTTTTCTTATGGTAGATTTGACTTCTTCCACTGTTGGGTGGACTCTACTGGCGCTTACTTGGAAACTTCTGCCAGCTCTGATAATTATGACCATGTGCAGGACTAAAAGTTTTTGAAAATACTGAGTCCACTTCTCCTTAATCTGGCTATCTCCGGCGATGATGTTGCCGATTCGTCTTTACAGAATGTCGTCTTAGGCTGACATTAGCGTCTTAAGCTTTTCACTATTTTGTAAGCTTATCTAGTTTTATTACTTGCTAGATTTTCGTCAATATTTTTCAATTATTTGTCATAATATTACCGTTTGCTACAGGTAATGTTGTTCGCTACTAGTCGGGGGTTTTCATATTGTTCTCTCTTCGTCGTGGTGTTCATTTCGCTTAACTTACTATGCCCCTGATTTTTCTTTTCTACTGAATCCTGGCATTCGTGGTCAAACCAGTCATTTCTTTTGCGTCTATTCACAACTACTTGTTCTGCATCGGCTTTGATTGCTGTCCTCATATCCATCCAGACTTCGTCAATTGCCCTCACTGTGTTATTTCGTAGGATTGGGGTTAGCTTCGTCTCAAGAGCTTTTGCAAAATTTTCAGCTACTGACGCCGTTAGTTTTGATGTCGAACATCCAAAGAGGACTGGTCTTCGTCCCATACGCCTTTTTTGGATAATGGCTGAATTGAAAGCTACCCTCGAAAAGATGCATAATTGAGGAATTTTGAATTGTAGCCTAAGATTAGAAGATGCTGTAAAGCTTTGATGTCAAGAGTATCAAAGCCAAATTCAAGCGTGGCTCGGTTTGACTAGAAAATGACGCATCAATTTTGCGAAAATTGATAGAATGGAGATGCAGTGACAACGAAGAGATTGAGACGTTTTTTTATGAAAAGATGGCTGTAGGGGTACGGGTTGTTATCGACCTAGCAAACAATATCGTCATTGAGCACATAATTTGGGAAAACTCAAATGTTAAGGGAACTAAAAACTATAGATAACCTTCGAAGGGAATGGTAAGCCAGTGAAAGACTTGCAAAAACAGATGAAGTCGTTATGTCGTGGTGAGCTACAAATCATATAAGCTACAAATAAAATAAAAGAATACAATAAATAAATAGCTAATAATAAAAGCTATAAATAAAGCAAGAATACAATCACGTCGTCGGAGTCTGTATTCCCGAAATCCATCGTATTAATCAAAAAGTACATATGTGTATACAGTATAGAAAATTAAAAAACCTGTCTAATAAGCGATTATCATCAAAAACCCATCACAGAAGAGTGCCAAAAATTTGCAGCTTTTGCCACACCGTCAGACCACTATGAATATAAACGAGTACCGTACGGACAAATCAACGCACCAGCAGTATTTCCTCGATTAATGAAGAAGTTATCGGATAGAATTCCGGGAAAAGCCAATATATGGATCACATTCTAATCTCAATTGAATGGATGGAAGAAAATATAAAAATTTTAAAACAGGTGTTGAAAGAAATAATAAACATGGGGCTTACTCCTAATAATTTATCTTAGTGCAGTTTTTTCAACAGCAAAATTACATTTCTAAGTTATGAAATTTGCGCAGGGGGCCATCACGCCAGCAAGAATACAGGTCGATGATATTCAGAAATATTAGCGACCAGAAAGAACGAGGGAAGTGCAGCGGATCCTGGGCCTGAGCGGAAAGTTCAAAATGTATGGTTTTTGGCGAAAACTTTTAATAAGATGTTATGTATTGAATAGGTTGATGATAAATAACTTAACACTAGCATTTCAAACCTTTCGATGCACTATTGGTTTCAACATATATGGAAAGCATCTAGGATTTCGAATTAACTATAAAAAAAAGTTTTATTTACGTTCTTGTTCATTTTCAATCTGATAAAGAGAAACCAAAACTGCATAACATCATAAATACTAATACAGATAAAAAGGATGCATCAACTGACTTAAAAAAATTAAATCAATTATTAACAAAAAACCGGCACATTCGAATTTGGGGAATTGTTTTAAATAAAATATGCGAATTGGAATTGTTTTTGCGGGATGATTAAAATTGAAAATTTTTTTATTTACATTGAAAATTTTTATTTACATTGAAAATCTTATTTTTGACAAAGTGGTTTCGAAAGTATGCACTAATTCTCATCAGACACCAGCTCACTGTGCATACTTGACTGATGTGACCACTTGCAGTTGGAAATCATTAACTTTTATTTACGCTAGTAGTGACAAATTTTAACATCTCCGACTTATATCCATCGATATAGTTTTTACTTGTAAAGGTTGGTTATTGATTGTGATCATGGGTCCTTTCTTGTCTATAAATCAGCATAGACAACGTATATCGTCTCTAAAGCTTATCAAAGCAGAGAACTAAAACCAAAATTTAGTAGGAAGAAAAAATAAAAAGCTATAAAAATTATTTATGTAATACCGACGCTAGCATCAACAAGAATAGGGTCATAAATTTTAATTTCCAGCATTTGAAATTGCGAATCTAATGTACTTAATAATATAACTATATGGTCAAATATTTGCCGAACTGTTCTTGAGTCAACAAACATCACAGCAAGATATGCGGGTAAATTATCTATAATGTGCAATAAAGGCAATAAACGTCTGTAACACCTTTCTGGAACTCATCAAAAACTCGAAGAACTAAATAGGTCTTAAGGAGAATTCAAATAATAAGAGCTTTAAGCCTCGTATACAAATCAGAAACAAAACGTTGAAAAACGCACTGGAGTTTCTTGTATACATTTTGTCTGGATACAAGTTAATGGCATTCATTCACAATTAATGTATAAGGGGTAACCCAAAAGTAATGATCATGAATAGGATGTATTTAAAAATTGTTTTCATGCCGCGATAGACATGACCAGTTTTTTTTTGTAATTTAGGTGGACTACCACGAAATAATTTGATTTATGTTTTTATGTAATTATAATTGAATCGAATTTCGTCTTATTGTTAAGTCTGGAATTCTAATAACTGAGGATAAAAAAACGATATATGTTGGGTGGTTGCATTGAATGTGTCGGTTTAGGGATAATTCATCTGCATACTTCTATATTGTCTAGAAAATCAGGTCATTTGCTTGGAATCGGTTAACCTTCTTAAAAAGAGAGATGTCTGAAGTCATTAAAATCTTGAATGGATATCACTTAAATCTTGTAGGAAATATTGAAGTATAAAGATGGTCAGTGAAACTGTGAAAGTAAGGTATGCTCTCTACTACGAATTCATATTAGAGACGAATGTTGAAACGGTTGTTCGAAGCATATATGATCTCGTACCGGGACGCTTGCCTTGAAGGTGAACACCATCCTGGAGCGGTATCCTGGATGACACGGAGGCCATGGAAGACCATCCCGGTCAAACTATGCATGAATTAAGAGTGAATTTCCAGGTTGACAAAAGCACAATTAGTCGCCAGCTTCGACGTCTCGAGAAGAACTGACGGTTTGACTGTTTCTCTTAAACTCACCGACCAGTGGGGTTCTCTTAAACTTACAAAACAACAAAATGCATCGTGTAGGGGATCTTCACTTTGCTGTTGTTGCGTAACGAGCGGGAGGCGTTTTTCAATCGAATGATTAGGTATGATGGAAAATCGATGATGTACGACCATAGCCGACACACCTATCAGTGGTTTAAGAAGTCAAGTGTATTCTTCCTTTATACTAACGAAGTCCTGTCCCTCCAGCACAATGCATGACCGTGTACTAAGAACACCTTAAATGAAACCGAGTGAGAAACTTTCGTCTCTTCCACCTTATTTTCCCGACATTTCGCCATCAGATTTTCATCTTTCCCGGGCGATAGATAGTTTCGTGCGAGGGCAATTCACCAAAGGCGAGAACTCAGAAACGATATTGCAAAATTCCTTCGTCGGGCAAAACGGGATGATGACTAACGTCACAATCATGAATGCAGATAAGTTATCAATAGTTACATTTAGAACTTGAAGGCTGAACAGGCAATACATGCATATACCTTAGCGGAATCGATTAAACCAACAACAAAATTCAAAGATAACATAAAATGTTTCATCAAAAGCACACGATGCATTTTACCGGAATGATCAACAATAAAACACATGACATAAAATTGCACAGTGAAAATACCAGCGAACCAGATGTTTTTGTTAACTTTTCTCTGGGCACATGTCTTGACGACAATAAACCCGTACACTGAATGATGGCAGTAATTGTTACATCCCTTATATAAATGAAAAGTTCTAGGATTAACTCTAGTGTGCGAGATTACTAGATACACACGGACCTTGCGTATTGATTTGAATGATGAAGAGTCTGGATTGAAGGTGATATGAGAAAATTTTTGGATCTGATAATCTGATAACGGCGTTTATGAAATATTTTCCACATGTTTGAGATACCCCAGAGCTTTTCCTTACTTAAATTACTGAAAACATATTTTGCCTTCTAATTAGGTCAAGCACCATATACTAAACTCATGTCATAAAGAATCATTTATAAATCCCTTTAAACCTGAATTTGAAACTAACCTTTTCACGGAGCTCATTCATTTGTGCCACGTTCAACCCATCGATCTTGATAGCTTCCGCCTCCCGCTGCAAAGCTTCGGCATCTGCGAATGATATCAAAATAAAAACCAACAAAATATTGCAAAATATCCAGGCCGTTGAACTTAATAGCTACGCACATTTCTTAAATATGCACAAGACAACTAACCTGTTCTGGAACCTTCGCGGCTAGCTCCTAAGTCGATATCAACTTTTTCAACGCCGGCATCTTCATCAACGTCACTAGCGGTAACTTGAGTCACGCCTGCAGAAACACATGCGAGAAATGCACAATTCAGAAACTGGCCAAATTCTTTTATTGCTAGTTTTTACACTTACCCGTAAATAGAAATATGCCAATAATCAATGGCAGAAGGTACTTCATAGTATTAATTATATTTGCACGAACACCACAATTGGAATTTGCGCGTCTATTTCGCGAATGCTAAATGACAACTGAATAGTTTAATGTACGATTTGATCAGAACGTAAACGCGGCCAACTGAGAAATAACATCAGACGAACATTGCAAATCAACTGGAAACTGAATAAACCAAATGGCTATTTCTGATTGGTCCAAGTAAGAATTTCCCAAAGTTGTAGAATTCGCGTGTCGAAACGTCAAAATCGTTTCCAGCTAAGCGTTAATGGGAAATTTATGAAAGGGTTCATACATAACCTTGTTTTTGTTAAAGATAAATTCGAATTCTGATGAAAGTTCTATGTGGGAACCCGATTTCAAAATAAATTAATCCTTCTCCGGGAGCGTATATTCATTCATGGCAGAATCAATTCGTAATTCTGTAATAAGCCATTATGGGTCGTTTATATTGGGATATTTATAACCACCTGTAGAAGTAGTCGCATCGCAGTCTAATCAGAAGTGTCAAAATTGATACGCGTGCGCCAATTTGCCCGGTGAGTTGAAAACAATTAAGAATCCTGTAATTTGATTGAGCATTGCAAGTAATTTGCGTGATCTGGAATACACGAATTTGTATCTCAAAGAGGCTTATGAAAAATACTTTTAAGATTGTTCAATTTATGAATAAATTTGGTTCGGTAGTGCCAAAATCGTTATAAATTAGATGATATTACGCTTTGGCCATATTTTAATTGAATTATGTCAAAGTTCTAATAGGAATATTACTGCGTTCTCTCTTCAATCAAATGTTAGCAGCACTTAAAAATTATTACGGAAGTAGTAAAATCTAAAAGGGCTAAAAGATAGTGGATAAAGTTCACTGAGTAGTTCCGACAGATTATACATACTTTCCTGCCCATTGCTTATAATCAACCTATGTATGTATAGTGGGTAAAGAAAGTTAAGGCATAAAACTCTTCGTAAGAACAAAAAACCTATTTTTAATGCGACGTTAATAATAAATGGTGTTTTTGCATTAAATTAAAAGTTTTGCATGTTTACAGTAAGAACAATATAAAAAAACCGGAGACTAAGCAAATTTCACAAGATTAACGTAAAATTTGTCACTGAAGCACCAAAATAGCGCAGAAAAAAGTTAAGGCACAGCGCAGTTTTATCTGAAATTATTTCAACTGGTTTAAGGTGATTAATTTAAAAAAAAATACTTTAGATAGCGCTCATACTTTGTAGCTCTTCCACGCATTTTTATCACTTCTCGCAGTTGTTTTGGCATCGTTTTCACAAATTGTTTGCAAGAAGTGGGTGAAATTTTGGTCCATTCATCAATAATGACATCTTGGAGGCCTTTGTTATACTTTACCTTTCGCAATGCTACTCTGGTTTTGAGATGATGCCATAAATGTTCGATCGAGTTTCAGTTGGGCGACTGAAGGGGGGGTATTAATAGCATTTGGACAGTTACAAATAGCCCAAAGCCGACATTGCTCGGAATTGTGCTTGGGATCGTTGTCCTGATACAGGCCAAAATTGTATAAAATGCCTAATTTTTCAGCAATTTTGTTTAATATTTCTTTTAAGAGTACCCAGGCAAAACGTTTCATCCATCGTACCGTTCACAAAATCTATATTTCCAGGACCAGATGCCCCCATACAGTTCCATAGCATAATGTTCCCTCCGCTGTGTTTAACAGTGGGAGTAGTATGATTCCTCCTAAACTCTGTATTAGGCTTTCATCAACGAATTTTGCCGCCCATCAGATCCAAAAACATTAATTTTTACTTCAGCAACAAAAATTATGGACTTTCAAAATGATTTTGATTTTTTGCGCACTCTTAAGCAAAACGTAATTTAACACTTTCATTTTTTTTACTAACATAAGGTTTACTTCGCCACATTCTGGCCTTAAAACCCACTTTCTTTATTACATTTCGAATAGTTTGAGTAGAGCTTTTCTTTTCAACTTAATTCGTAAAACTGGGCACTTAATTTAGGGTTTTTCTAAATTTTTCTGATAATCCACTTTTTTTCACGCTCAGATAAAATTTTAGGCCTTTCTGACCGATGCTCTGTTTCAAACGATTTGGTTGATTTATATTTTGTTAATACATTTCTCATTGTATATCTTGATTTTCCCATTAGTATTCCAATCTCAGAATACGCCATTCATGTTTTCCAACGTCGCAAAATACATTCACGTATTTCTGCACTTTCCGATTTCCTTTTCACACTCATTTTTAACAAAACCCTCATAAAAATACTTTTACAAAACATTTTTCAAGCTAGACTGAATAGAAATACCATATTTTCATGATTTTAAGTACATTTAACGGTATTTTTTTCCCAGGAATTACAAATAATTTTAGATAAAAAAGCGCTGTGCCTTAACTTTGTTTGCGCTATTTTGGTACTTCGCTGAAAAATGTTACGTTAATGTTGTGAAATTTGCTTCGTTACCGGTTTTTTTGATATTGTTCTTAAATTAAACATCGAAAACTCTTAATCAAATGCAAAACCACCATCATTTATGATTAAAGTGGCATTAAAAATAAGTTTTAATTCTTACTGAGAGTTTGTGCCTTCACTTTTTTTACCCACTGTATATCCGAAAAATTATTGAAACATTCAATTTTCATAAAATTAAACAAATGTGAAGTGAAACATATATTTTATAAAGGTTGTTAGTTTGTGATCACGGTTCCCTTCTTGTCTATAAATTAGTATAGACAACTTATATCGTCTCTAATGCTTATCAAAGCAGAGAATGATACGGGAATCTCGATTATTTGCGAAATAAGCGTCCGAAAGCTTTTTTGTGAGGTGTTTAAAATTGAAAATTTTAACTAAATGGTTTCGAAAGTATGCACTGATTCTCATCAGACATCACCTCACAGTGCATACCTGGCTGATCATTAATTTTTATTTACGTTAGTTGTGATAAATTTTAATAAAATAAGTCGAGGATGTTAAAATTTATCACAACTAACGTAAATAAAAATTAATGATCTCCAATTGCAAGTGGTCACATCAGTCAAGTATGCACTGTGAGCTGATATCTGATGAGAATTAGTGCATACTTTCGAAACCCTGTCCACAGTCACTTGATATTATCGAGTGACTGAAAATCTCACTTCACGTGACTCTCGTCACTTCATGTGACTCTCGGCATAGCCGATAGATTGAAAATGTCACTTGAGGTGAGATGAAGTCACCTCACGTGACTCTCAAAATACGAAATCAAGAGAATCACTTCATTCGTCACGTGAGGTGACTCTCAGAATAGGGCCCTGAACATTTTTTTTACTAAGAGATTTCGAAAGTATGCACTAATGCTCATCAGACATCAGCGCATAGTGCATACTTGACTGATGTGACCCACTTGTAGTTGGAGACCATAAATTTTCATTTATGTTGTGATAAATTTTAGCATCCTCGACTTATATGTGGCGATATCATTTGCTCATATTAGTTTGTGATCACGGACACGGACGATATAAGTTGTCTATGCTAATTTATAGACAAGAAGGGAACCGTGATCACAAACAAATAAAAAAAAAATCAAAACTCCAAAAAATTATAACTTGTGGACAAAAGCTTATAAGAAATGGAAGATGGAAGTAAAAATGCCAACGCAAAAGCATAGGAAAACGAAATGAGTGAACTTGCGAGTAAAAGAAACATTGCCGAATTTTGGAAGTTTAACAAATGTATCAAAAAGAGATATTTTAACACTATTTCGTCCAGGTAAAATGAACACAATAGCTTACATTTTTTTCTAAATGATAGGAAACAAAATAACAAGCATTAATGCTATAGCCCCTAAACTTAGGGCAGATAACAAATTAACTGACTTCAGCTCAAAGCAACTTTCTGAAATATTAAACAAACATGCAAATCCAGCCCCTGGAATAAAGAAGATAACATATGAAACGATTAAAACCCTAAATGACCACAGCAGAGAAAATTGAGTTACAGCAATTAACAAAATTTTAAATGGTTCATATACAAACATGAGTCTTTTTACTATCAGCATTTTACCTATTCTTAAACCGGGCAAGGCTCCTATAGAACTACAAAGCTTCAAACCAGTCTCTTTAACTAATATTTTTTGAATAGGACCATCGCAAATGTAACTATTAAAATGAAATATGGCCTCGAGTTTCTATCAGAAAATAGTCATGCTTACATTAAAGGAAAATCAACTCAAACCTGTTCCAACTGCATTGATCACTACATTAAAGACACAAAATTCAAAAGAGAAAAGGCTATGCTTGTTAGTGTAGGTATCTCAAATGCATATGAAAGAATTGATTCTGTAATCCTACAATCCATCCTCAATTCATTAAAGATATCAAACTAGATAAACTGAATAACTTTTTTCTTAAATAATAGCACATTGACGCTTGGCAAAGGTCTATTTAAAGTAGGAAGCGGTCTCCCTCAATGAGATGTACTTTGTCCATTACTGTTTAGTATCTGTACAGCCTCACTACATAAAGTGTGCACATCAAATATTAAAGTTTATCAATATACTGATGATTTTGTGATTATAGCGAATAAAAAAATGTAAATTAATTGTTTCTATTCTCTTTAGGATGCAATAAATAAATTCATCAATACATGCAATAGTTTAAATTTACCGGTAAATTATAATAAATGCTACGCACATTTCAGTAGAAATCAAAATTTTCATCAAAACATTAGAATGTATGGGTCAATAAGATTAAATTTCCTGGTGTCACAATAAATAACAGTTTATCTATAAAGATGCACTCCTTTGCAAAATTACCAATGATAATAAAAACTCGGCCCCGCTAAGATAGTTGCTGGTTTAAAAAGAGGCTTAAAGGGCCCACAGACGAGATATCTCGTCGACAACTAGATCTGCAATATGCGATATCTGCAACGAAATTCTCTGTCTGTGGGCTAGTCTCAGGTTGCATTTTTAGTCTCTGCAACGGTTGCAGTAAATATCAAATTTTTTGATATTTGGTTACAGGTCGACGACCACGTTGCTGTGTCTGTTGTGATTTTGAGACTAGAATGGAAATCTAATTTGAATTTAGTGTAACGTAATGGTAACATAATTCGAAATCATTGATTAACGGACTGGATTGTGTATGAATATGCTCAACAAGAGTCAGTTAGCATACCTCGTGATCCCGTTAATGTTTTATATATTTCAGGAAATATTTATGAACGAAAAGAATAGATGTGAAAGTTAAATATCTTTAAACATTTGGCAGCAACGGATATTTAGTTCATTTTCAGGTACCTCTATAATTCTATAAAAAAAATATTTTGAAAAAAACCATGTATGCCATCAGTGATGTCACCGCCGCAAGATATTTCTGAAGTAGATGTGGAAAAAAATATGTAGTAAATTAGGGCCTTTTGTAGTAAAATTTCAAAATCAGTTTCCTTTAAATTAAAACCGTCATATACTGGTAAAATCTGTTTTTTAGCCCAAAAATAACAAAACTATCAAAAGATAAAAAAAATTCTACGATTTCAATAACAAATTAATTTTTCAGTTCTATAACAAATAACAGTAAATAAATCATTGTTTTTCAAATACATGTGTGCATACATAAACTTCTTACTTCTCTACATAAAAACCTTCAAACAATTTAAGCTTGCTGAAAAAATGTATCAAGTCATTTGAAGGTTCATCTATTTTTTCATCGCTTAGTAGTTCTCTGGCGAACAAAACCGAGCAATGATTAGCCGTCGTAGTCAAATGTGTGAGAAAACTGGGCGCCTGATAGAAAAAGTATTTTTGAACGACACTTCATGCAGGTTATGCAAACAGACTAACGTTGCAAAGTTAGCGTTGTCGCCTTGTGTTGACATTGCCAAATTACTGAACGACTGTGTATCACTGTCCGTGCCGCCCATGACGCCCGATAGCGTTCTGTGTGCCCAGCGCTTAAATCTTCTTCAATATTACATTCTCGATACAATATGTAGTAGATTTAACAATTTGAGTAGTGAAGTAGCAAAAGAGGTAAAGGCCCAAAAAATGTAGTAAATTTGCTACAAATGTAGTAAGGTGACAACACTGATGCCAATATTTCGGTTTACTACATTTTTTTGTCAACAAGATTCACAGCCAAGGTTTGGATATCTTTAAGTGCGTCTCGAAAGCAATTTACATACAGGTAATTAAAAAAGGAAAATACCCCAAAAAGGATAATAAAGAAGCAATTAAAGCGTATAAATAGGAGGTTCAGGTTGAGCTCAAATTTAGATTCATTGACACTAAACAAGAGAAAAGGTCAGAATATATATTTACAGTTTTTTGTTTGAATTAGAATATTTCGTTTTTAATCGTTGTTGAGCAAAATGTGTTCCATCCAAAATAACGAAACTTGGCGAGAATTTTTTCACTTTTCCAACAATTGCAAGTAAAAAATTTGGCAAGTAAAAAATGACATTTTTAAAAATAAACAAAAAAATGCTTGCATGGGGGAAGCTTTTAAAAAAATATCTGGAGATAGATCCCGAAAGCAATGTAAAAGCTTTAAAACAAAGAGTAAGAAACATTCGGAGTGTTTATCGGCGGGAAATAAAAAAAGTTGAAAAAAGTGAAAAATCTGGTGCGAGTGCGGACGACATATACGTACCTAGCATTTGGTACTTTGACCAGCTGCATTTTTTGCGAGATCAAGAAATAACGTTACCAACTATTTCCAGGATGGATATTGAGCCGTAGGACGAAACGATTGTGATAGGAGCGGTAGGTATATATAATTCAACTTGACACAAAAATTGATTGTAAAAAATATATATTTGCAGGAAAAACCTTTACACATTGCGAAGAAACGGCGAACCTTCGAGGAACGGATGGAAGAGAGGAACAGCATCCTGAAAGATGCTGTACAATGTTTGACAACAGAGACGAAGGATGAGGCGGCCGTATACGCAGACGCCTGGGCCGCATCATATCGAAAACTAAAACCGATTCAACAGATATATGCAAAGCAGGCAATGGACCACATATTGGTTATGGAGCAGTTGGATAAATTGACGTTCAACTTCGCTGCGTCTCTACCAACACCAAACTTCGAAACGGAGCCTATGCAGGATTTAAATGCATCGACAGTTGTTGAACCATCGTCAAATGCAGTACATGTGGAAGAAGTCCCGCACGTGCAATACGTAGTGGTAAAAGGGACTTATGCAACAATTGCTGATATGTTGCAAGACAGTACCTACAACGAAATATAACATTAGAAATATATAAATATAATATTAGAAATGTAAAAATTATATTAGAACTATTTTTTGTTTAAATATGCATCTGAACCAAAAATTGTAAACGTCATTGTCTTCGCAAAACATTTCCAATGTATATGCAAAATAAATTCAAGTTATCTTTTGTTAGTATGTACATATAAATCTTTATTTTTCTTCCAAAATCAGTAAACCCTGTTAAGGCACAATTGCTGCCTGCTCATGATGATACATAAAAATTTATAATTTTCTTCGAAAATCAGTAAATATACCCCTAATACGCACAAGTGCTGCCTGCGCATGATGACCACCAATTAAAATTCAATTAAAAATATTTAGAGGGCTACATGTGCCTGAACCAGAAAGTACAAATACCTAGATACCGGTACATACCTGTTCGAAATTCCTTTACGTACAACATCATTTGCTAAAAATGCTTACAATGTATGGCCTCCGTTTTCTTACAACGAAAGTGACCTGAAAACACCCATTCCAAAGCATGTGTTGCCTCAACGAAAACAACGTTCGAATGAGATTGCAATTCAAGTTGCAATTACATTCTGTGTCTGTGGCGAATCAATTGACATCCAGTCGACAACCAGATCTCCGTGTCTGTGGGTCGTTTCAGATGTAACCAAAAGCACACTGGCCCTGACATCCTTCTATAGATTTAAAGTAGAAGCACAGATCATTACCTTTGGGAGAGCGAATAGTTATTTCCACAAAAAATTGATTCACTAAAATGCTGAATGTCGAAAAAGTGCTTAGAGTACCATAAAATACAACAAATATTTAACTATGGCCATGGTTAATGAACTATCAAGCATATATCCTACTGAATTACTCTCAGCCAAAGAACTACTAAATATCATATGATAAATTTAAGGATATATATCAGACAAAATGGACTTTGACAACTTTAGACTACCCAAAAATCTGGGGGTAACATGTAAGAAATATGATAGTTTTGATAAAAGTAGTAAGACTAACAAAGATGAACTTGCTGAAAAGTTTAAAAATTTAATAAAACTCAGAAATGAAAAAATATACTACTGTGGGATGGACCTAAAAGTATTCTTGTTGCAGGATGTGCAGTGATGTCCTTAAATCCCAGATTATCTAGACAATGCAGATTAAAATTTCAAACCTCGATTCTGAATAGTGAACTAGTGAGTATATTTAAGGCAATTGAATTAAGTGTAGAATTAAACTCTGAATATTTAGTAGTGTTTACACATTCGAATTTGTCATGTGCTGAGTTAGTAGAAAATGAAAACCATAAGAAAATAACAGAAAAATATACATAGTTCTAGATCTACATAATAAATTTAAAGCTGAAACCATATGGGTCCCTGGGCAAATAAGTCATAATATTATTGAGAAAATAGATAAATTAGAAAATTTGCCTTTCTTACTGATCATGAATTAGATTGTGAATTAGAAATAGATTAGGTTTTTGAATAAATTAGCAATAAAATTCGTGTAAAATGGAATGTAGAATACACAAAAAAAATTAAGAATCTCGAACAATGGGCATGGACAAAAGCAGATCTAGTATTCAGAAATAAGTTGTGGCATAATGGTTTGAGCATGTATTGAAAATATATAAACTAAAATAATAAATAGACTATTTGTAAAAAATGCTTTAACCAATAATAATAAATTTAAAATGAAGGTTATTTTAGATGAGAAATGTGAAAATTGTAATGAGATTGATGATATATATAGTAAGATCTTTCATAGCAATAAGCACTCAGGGGAAAGAAACAATTCAGATTTTTTCAAAGCGAATAGAAATATTGAAGAATTACTAATAAAGCACAATAAAGGTCACACAGAAAGCCAAAACTGTTTCTGGGATGCTATAGAAACCTTTAGCTTAGTGATTTGTATACTAGAACGTATCGAAAGGGCTTGAAAGGTGTAAGGAAATCAACTAACATAATCTGATGTTGAATCAATGTTTTTAATCACAATAAATACATCTATAAAATACGAAAAAACGGCGGTTGCTAAAAAATATGTAAGTTTAAATACATCATTTTTCGTAGGTTCGAATCAACTTGAAGATTTTGGTTACTAGTGGCTGTTGAAAAACCGAATGATAATACAAATATTAAGGCAATGTTTGAAAAAATAAATAAATACAAATCCGATATTCTATACTGAGATCATAGTGGTGAAACCAAAATCAAAAATCCAAGAATAGCCCAATTTTCACATATAACGTTTAGCATATGCCCATCCATTCAGGAATTTTACTATAATATGTTAAGAAAACGGTATTTAACAGATATCATATACACATAGCAGAGAAATAATCGAAAAATTGAAGTCGGGGGTAATACTGCCGTTGAATTAATTTCCGCCGACTCGATTTTAATTTGAAGATCTGCAAAAAAACTTCGTCTGAACACTTACAAAAGGACCACACATGTTTCCTAAATTAAAATTATATAACACTAGGGGGCTTTGCCCCCTGCTCGCTTCGCTCACCAACCCCCAGACCATTTACGATTTTAAATTGTACATTTTACTGGACGTATGTACTAAAGCCGTGCGAAAATCAATAAAAGTTCACAGTCGCAGTACATATATATACATATATATATATATATATATATATATATATATATATATATATATATATATATATATATATATATATATATATATATATATATATATATATATATATATACGTCGGATTTCGTACGTTTATGTGTCTACTATAAGAGAAAAATAAAAATATAATCCGACCAAATTTAAAACTTTTTTTATTAACTTAATACAAAAATTATATAACATACTTCGAGTTGCAAATTAGCTGTTATTAATAATCCAAGTCGCCAATGAAAAGTGTTTCAGAAGTGACATATGGTCCACATACAGCATTATAAACATAGAAAAAAAGTAACCACAAAAAGTCTGCAAACACTGGACATTTTACAAACTTAACTAAAGATCTGGAATGCATAAAAGTGAATCGGGAAGCTAATATGAACATTTTACGCGCCTTTATAAGGTCTATTTAAATTTTCTGCAGTCAATAAAGAAATGAAATAAAATAGAATTAAATCAAATAGATATCACGCTATCCTTTTGCTAAATAAGGCTGATGGTAATTAAAAAAAGCGACGAACCGTTGCTCAGTTTTCTACCTAGTAGGGAATACTGGACTATTGAAATTTCCATTCTTCTCTCGACATCTTAACTATATATATTCTCTAAAACTAATGACTGCCATAGTCGTATATTGTGTAGTAAGATTCGTGTCCGGGCCCAATGCTCGAAATTAGATGCATCAATTACTAGCCTCCGAGAAAGATAGCATTCTTTTCAGAATCAACAAAAATAAGATTAGCATCTAGTACATATGAATTATTGTTGATTCGAATGGTTTTTATTCGGCTCTAATTCGATTGCTACTCATAATACATGATACCCCATGTTCATTTTCGGTTCAAAACAATTAGTTTTACCTTCACGCTCAACACAAAATCATTGATATTGCTTTTGTATATGTTATGCATATAAAGTTGTTTTCGAGTAAAATTATATATTAATATTATAATTTTAGTCTTCAAACGGTTGTGATTGAAAAGCAACACAAATATGTAATAAATTAGTAACGTGAATTTAGTGTGGTATATTGTGATTGATGCGTTCTTTTTTCTTCTGTGATGATGGCCAAAAAAGGCAGCCAAAGACATCAGTCGAATAAGGAGTATAACATGTAGCATTTGAAAATAGCTCGTGCCCTATCTATTTCGGCTGGTGATGGATTGTGCAACGTTCTCGTTGAAGAGAAAAAGAGTAAAAGCTACCTGAACCGCCGCTCATCACGAATCCACCAACAAGCCTCGAAACTGGATTGATACCACAAAAAAGACCACGCAAACGATAACAGCTAAACATTTTGCAAATTATTTGATGGAACGTTAGATCGCTCTTAACTAAATATAAGGCTAGTACAAAAGCAATAGAAGAAATCAAGTGGTCAGGAAATGGCGTTTGGCAAAAGAAAGAATATGATTTGTACTACAGCTGTCTTTCGAAACACCATATGCTCGGGGTAGGTTTCCTATTCAGCCAAAAAATTAAGTCTACCAACATCGGCTTTAATGCTATTAATGAAAGGCTATCAATAAAGGGCTTCACGTGCGAGGCAAATTTGCGAACATCTGCCTCATAAATGCCCACGAATCTATAGAAAAATCTGCTGAAAGTGAAAGAGAAACATATTATGAAAAGGTCGAGCGGATCTTCAATGCCTGTCCAAAGTATGATGTAAAAATCATCCTTGGAGACCTCAATGCCAACATAGGGTAGCCAGTAATCAGGTATTGGGAAGACACCCATCGGTTGCATGAAAATACTAATGATAGTGGACTTCGAGTTATAGAACTAGCAGTATCGAAGAACTTGGTGGTTGTGAGTACTAGGTTCCCGCCTAAAGATATTGGTAAGGCCATCTCGGTGTCACCTGATGGAGCCACTCGTAATCACCTAGACCACATATTGCGGATTGCTTTGCGTAGACGTATCGCATGTGCGAACCAGATTCAAATCCACACGGCTTCTTTCTTTACACATTGGTAGCAGCAGTGACACATTTAGTGTTGCGTTAGGACTCGCTCTTGAAGGGCTTGATAGAGTGCAAGTAAGGCCAGTCCAGACGTGGATGAGAAGTTGACACGCCTTAAGAATAAGTAGTTAGTACTGCTGGCGCCATCTTAGGCAATAGTCGCAGAGATTGAGCGATGATAAATGCAAACTATTGACTGAACGTAAGAATGTTACATATCAAGCAATGAAGCTATCTCATAGGTGGGGGCCGAGCGGGGAGGAATACAAAGAGCTCAGAAGAGTAAAGAAGATACTTCACAGACGGAAAAAGCAGCATGGGAGAAAGACCTGGTCTGTAATGTAGAAAGAACTGAAAAGCGATGTCTGCATCAGGGACGAAAGTTCTACCAAATAGTCCGAAACATACCACGCTGCACATACTGCAAATATAAAGAGCAATCTGATCATCAATCCTAAAGGTATTCTGGAGCGATGGAAATTACACTTTAATGTATCGCTACTTTATTGAAGAATTGGGGATAGAGCTTATCTGCAGAATTGAGTGCTACACCGTGCCAGGATGATGACCTTGTATTGCCGTCATCAAGCATAGAAAAAGTACAAGGTGCCATAGGTTAGGTTAGGTTTGTTAAGAGGGCTGCCGGGATCGCGGCCAGCATTAGGCCACCAGTTTGGGCCCATTTGCCACCCTCATAAACAATCACACGCATTCACACTTACAGCCATGGCACTGGCGGGATTCGAACCCGCAGACCCCGTAGCACGCCGCTTTTCGGCCTGACGCCTTAGCGAGCAGAGCTACCGGGCCCCCTACAAGGTGCCATAAGTCGGCTGAAATTTGGAGGGCCCACGCTCCGCCAGACAATGTATGAATTTGAAATGCCCGTGTGAGAGCATGAAGAGATGTTGGAATGGTATAATATGTGCCGTACATAAGAAAGAAAATGTAACCACGCGCACCAATTATAAAGTTATAACACGGTTGAGTACTTCCTATAAGATACTCTCTACTCCATGCGCTAAAGCCATCATCGGACAATATCAATGTGGCTTCATCGCAGGCAAATCAACCATCGATCAGATTGTTTTGGGCATAACTGGGATTCAATATTCCATTGCATAGCCAGGGTAGTACTAATGAAGATATACCTAGGCACCTATCTCTTATGAGTAAAGAGGAGTCTGCTCGGAAAATCCTTTACGGCAGATCTTATGGGAGACGCCAACGGGGGGCAGATTTTATGAGAGACGCCAACCTTGCTTGGCGGGATGGCGTTGACCAGGATGTTCGGAGCATGGGGATGTCTGGTTGGATGACATCGACTCGCGATCAAAACGGTGGAAAATCGTGTTGAAGTAGGCCAGCACCGGACTCCGATTGTAGTGCCGATATAATTGCCAAACTTTCTTTTTTGAAAGATACACCGGTCTTTAAACCACGAGCTGTGTAAGAATTTTACTTACTAAACAACTCCATCAAAAAAGTCGCGAAGGCCCTGGTCGGAATCCGCTTTCGCATTGCTTCTACCGGTCGTGCTTGCTCACCCGTCGGTGCCCACAGACTTCAGAAACTACTCACCTTATGGGTCGGTAAGGTAACCCTCTCCCTATTTGTGCACAGTTCTTTCTCAACGTTTGTTGAGACTGTGTACCAGCTATCTTCTTTGTGCAGCATCGTCCCCACGATTGGGTTCGGCAATATCGGGCCGATCATGGTTTCAAGGGTACTTCGATGGTTATATTGTTGGTTTGCTCCAATAGTTCAGTTCTAAAAAGATTTTTTTTACTAATCGTTGGTTATGCAAATATGTAATTTACTTATTTCGAGTATTTACATTTTAAAATAAACTTGTTTAGCTGTAAATCATCTTGCCCCCAAAAGATAAGTCTGGATTAATTTACAAATGATTCTTATGATATTCTTTAATGTATAATCGAATGCATTTTCAATTATTTTTAGATTACTGTCTGATGCTTGTGATAACCAATTGCATTAGAGTGTATCCCAAGAGGTATTCTCTTTTAATTTTTTTTTTTTTTGAAAATTTGATACATTTATTTTTTTATTATTTTAAGCAAATCAACTTTTATATTATTATAAGCAAAAAAATATGCACTCAATGCCATAAATTATCATCCATTGCTATTTTGCTATTTTCGTTATTACGAATGCGTAATGCTAACCGTAAACATGTCACAGCCCAACAATTCTTATTATCTCTGTTAGAGTTCGCTCAGTGACCTTATTTGTACATTAATAATCACGCAGTCAATCAAACCGCCGCATCAAGCACAAATCAATGTTTTGCCTCTGATTTCAGTTATTATTTAGCATTCATACAAAAAGTATTCATAAGATCCATTCTTTTTTTTAGATCGATATAATCATGTCTGCAGGAAAATTAGGTAAGTTGTTTTAGGGGTATGTTGGATATTATAACGAAGTCATTGCTTTTTATCCTATAGCACTCCTTAGCGTATCAGATAAAACGGGTCTTGTTGATTTTGGAAAAGTTTTAACTCGACTTGGATTCGAGCTGGTTGCAAGTGGTGGGACGGCGACATCTTTGCGAAATGCCGGGCTATCTGTCAAAGATGTTTCGGAAATAACTGGTGCGCCGGAAATGCTTGGAGGCCGTGTCAAAACCTTACATCCCGCTGTTCATGCTGGTATACTATCCAGGTATTTTTCGTTGATTTTTCTTGCTTATCATAAGAATAACTTATAATAAAACTTACTTATAACACTCCAAATAGAAATATTACAAGCGACTTAGGGGATATGAAGTCACAGAATTTTGAATTGATTGGCCTAGTTATCTGTAATTTATATCCGTTTGTGAATACAGTTCAAAAGCCTAATGTTACAACTGCTGATGCAATTGAGAACATTGATATTGGTGGTGTTACATTACTTCGCGCGGCAGCTAAAAATCATGAACGTGTTACTGTTGTCTGTGATACTGAAGATTATTCCCAAGTTTTAGCAGAGCTTAAAGAACTTGGGGACACAAAATTGGAGACTAGGTTTGCTATGCGCTGTCATTTTTTTTCTAATTCTTCTATTGCCGATTTCGTAACAGACAAAAACTGGCGCTAAAAGCATTTACTCACACTGCAAACTACGATCAAGCTATTTCGGATTATTTTCGAAAGCAATATTCGGCGGGGCTATCTCAAATAAATCTTCGGTATGGAATGAATCCGCACCAATCGCCAGCGCAGCTTTTCACAACTTTGAACAAACTTCCGTTAGTGGTACTAAACAGTGCACCAGGTAAATGGGACTAGTTTTAAAAACCTTTAGTCGAACTAATTATTTACTTAATTTGAGGTACGATGTTCATTTTTTATATCGATCAATAGATTTATTGAGTTTTTGAAAGCATGTTAATTTGCTTAATTTTCATTTATTTTAATTTATCAACATAAAAATCAACTGAAAAATAAATCTGCCGTTCATTGGACTATATAATTTGCAAATATTGTTCATTTGAATGTTAAAAACTCGCATATTAGAAAAGACAGCATATACTACTAAAAAACATTATTTCAGGTTTCATAAATTTGTGTGATGCTCTGAATGGTTGGCAGTTAGTACGTGAACTGAAGAACGCATTAAATTTGCCGGCTGCAACTAGTTTTAAACATGTTTCGCCTGCTGGTGCGGCAGTGGGAAATAAACTATCATTAGAACAGGCGAAGTTATGCATGGTCGATGATATGCTGGACTCGTTAACGCCTTTGGCTGTAGCTTATGCTCGAGCTAGAGGTGCTGATCGTATGTCATCTTTTGGTGACTTTATCGCTCTCTCAGATACATGTGATGTCGCTACTGCAAAAATTATATCTCGTGAAGTCTCAGATGGAATTATTGCCCCAGGTTTTGATCCCGAGGCGCTAGAAATATTGAAGAAGAAAAAGAATGGCAGTTACTGTATATTACAGGTAATGCATTGCCCCATTGATGGATTAATTTGATTTTTTGACGACTTTGATCTGAAATGAATTTTAGCTTGCATTTGTTTTACTATACGAGAATGTATCTGTTCTCTCCACTAGATTGATCCGACTTATGAGCCAGACTTGATTGAACGGAAGATAATTTTTGGGCTAACGCTCGAACAAAAGCGCAATGATGCGATCATCGATAAGAAACTCTTCGAGAATATTGTATCGAAAAGCAAGAATCTACCGGACGAAGCCATTCGTGATTTGATTGTTGCTACGATTGCCCTGAAATACACACAGAGCAATTCAGTTTGTTACGCACGCGATGGCCAAGTCATTGGCATCGGAGCCGGACAGCAGTCTAGAATTCATTGTACGAGATTGGCTGGAGAAAAGGCTGATAACTGGTGGCTTCGGCAGCACCCGCGTGTGGTTTCAATGAAATTCAAAAAGGGTGTTAAACGAGCTGAAATTTCAAATGCAATTGATAACTTTGTGAATGGAACGGTTGGAAAGGATATGCCAACTGATCAGTTTGAAGCTATGTGAGTTACTTAGATTGATAGTTTTATTGATTTTGATTGTATTTGTGGTTATTCAAAACTTAGGTTTGACGAAGTACCGTCGCTGCTAACTGATACGGAAAAAGGAAGCTGGATGAAAAATATGAGTGGAGTTTCTTTAAGTTCTGATGCATTTTTCCCATTCAGAGATAACATAGACCGTGCAAGATTGGTACGTACTGAAAGAAGTCAAACAGTGGAAGTCACCGTTACAATCCTTAATCTATTTCTAGAGTGGAGTCTCCTATATTGTAAGTCCGTCAGGCTCGAATAATGATGCTAGTGTTATTGAAGCATGCAATGATCATGGAATCGTAATGGTACATACTAAACTGCGGCTATTTCATCATTGATAGATTGCCGAACAAGAGTTTTTAAATTTTTTACTAATTTTTTACATATTACATTTAGTATTATTAAAATACTGAATAATTATCCTAAAATATTTGTCACATGAAATGGCAATAAATGAAGAGCAATACTATTTTATTCCAAGTGTTTCATAATTAATTTAAAATAACTTCATTAATTTTGATTTTTATATGAATGTCCATGCTGAAACGCAGGGCCAAAGTACTAATTTAACAAAAATAAAAAATAATTTCACTATTTAAATTAAAGAAGAATTTGAATCAAGGTATGGAATCAGTGTTTTCTCAAAACTAAAAATAATGGTAATTCATTTCAGAGCACATAGGCGATATGAGAAAAGTACTTTGTAAGGTTATGGTACAAAAATGAGCTTTTAAGGAAGTAGGGCGGATACAAAGTAAGTGTATAATTTCTTCGTGTGTTTTCAAAATAATGAGACTAATTGATAGCAAAATGTTTTTTTTTTTGTGCGATATACATTTCAAATGGTTTTATAGTCAGTGACTGTCGGATCCGATGACTGTCGGCTCCAATGACTGTCGAATCCGATGGCTGTCACCTCTAGTATCTAAATCTGAGCAGCAATTCATTATTCCTTTAAATTACGATGCTTCCTGGTTTTCTCCATTCCCAAAATAAATTTATCTTCTTTATTTATCAGTTTTATTAGAAATAACTACGTGGCGAAAAACGCGTGTCAAGAACCAAACAGGACATTAAATGCCCTTTTACTGAGAATCTGGAGTAGTTTTAAATAAAATATCGGATTTGCTGTATCAATGTTGGCAATAAAAAAGCACATTTGAAGCCTGAAGCAAGGCTGTCATTTTGCAGTGAAGAATACTAAAAATGATCAACTGTGGCCATTTTATCTTGACTTTTTCTGGACGATTATCAGTTTTAGGGTCTAACTAGCTTGAAAACTTGTAAACATATCAAACCTATTATGTACAATACGTAAACGTTGCAGTGCAATTTTGTTAGATATTGGCCAGGTCTAGGCTAAGATTTATTGTGAATAAACGATATAGGAAATAGACCAAAATTCACATTTCGTTCTAAAGGATTGCCTTGCACACAGAATATTTCTATACACTGTGAACTGCACATTTTGCCTCTGCACAGAAGCTCTTTATTGGTGAATTGTGAGCATATAGTATTCAACTTTCATATAATGGTTTCTAATAAAGTATCAAACTAATTCTACGATAGGGCGGCCAGAATTATTTGAACTATACTAGAAATTAAATACTTTATGCTGAATTACCTGGAGCATACTCAGTTTTAAAAGAGCCCATTAATTTTCAAAAATTTATGGAGAAAAATGTAATCGCCTCCAGCTGCAACGGAAGTGTGTGAAATACGAAATTCGTAACACATGTTCTATTTACTTATTCAAATATTTATTATTGTCTACAACAACAGATACATATTAAAAATTAGACAAGGAATAAACTCAAAAACTAAGATGGAGAGAGTTATGCATCAAATTTTAAGTTATTATCAAACACAACACTAAGGCCCTTAAAATTATCGACCGCATTGAGGAAAGAGCCAACGAATGCGAGATTATTTACATGTATAGGACGTCTGGAAGCATTTAGCAACGTTAAGATGAATACAATTGACAGAGCACCAGTTGTCCAATGCAGATAAATTATCCTGCAGCTGGGCGCAGACATCCACTGACTCAACCAACCTAAATATTTTTAGGTCGTCAGCGTACAAAAGGCTCGGGGACTTACAGAAGGAAGGAAGATCATTTATAAATAATTCGTGGAACATCAGAAGTAGGATAGAACAGGAAAGAAGAACAAGTTGATCGTTACAAAACAAGCATGATCCCGATGGTTTGAGGAAACCAGCAACGAAGTTGACCCGATATATTGAACCCATCGAACTTTGAGAGGAGGATTTCATGGTACACAGAGTTAAAAACCTTGGCAAAGTCTGTATATAATATTTACCTTTGTTGGTCGATGGTGGAAGTAAAAGTATGAGTGAACGATAGAACTTGAAACTGTTGACTTAAATTTGACGCGACCATGTTGCTTAGAAGCGAGAAAACGTTCAATTATCGGGTATACTCTATTGTAAACAACCCTTTTGAGGGGCTTACTGAAGTAAGATAGAAGGGATATGGGGCGATAATTGGAAACGAACGACGAATATCCGGGTTTGAGGATGGGAAAAATATTTGCGGTTTTCCAGGAAGAAGAAAATGTACTGGATGAAATACTAAGGTTGAAAAAGACAGATAAAGGAGCAAACAAGGATGAGAACAAATACTTTGCAATGCTACTTGGTAATCCATAGAGACCACAGTAGTCTCAATTTGCAAGAAAACTTTCGATTTCTAACGGGTTCGTTGAAACCAACCAAACACTATTAGGACTAGAAGATGAAATTATATCAGAGAAAGATGTTCTGACCTGAAAAGTAGCAAAAGAAAAGAAATGCGCAAACAGCTCACCTATTTCTTGTGGCAAGGGGATAGATATGTCATTTAGATACATTACAGAACGGATACCGGGAAATTTTTTAAGGTAACGGATTTAGGACCAGAGGGTTTTCCGATCAAACTATGCTAAACACTCATCACTTTTTTAAATACCTTTTTAGCACACGAGCGAAGATTTTTGTAACTTAGAAGATCAATCTCTAAGCCCGAGCAACGAAATTGACGACATGACACGAATCACGTCAAAAGTTAGCCAGCGAGGATAAATACTTCTTCTAATACGAAAAGTGGGAGTGTGACAGGAAACAAGGTTAGACAAAAATGTATAGAACGTATGAAAACCATCATCGACACTGAGACCATTGAAAAAAGCAAACCAGTTAATAGCATTAATTTCATTGGTCATGGGAGTTGAGTGCACTTTAGCGAAATTATAACGCAGCACAGATGTAAATTTCTTCTTGGGAAATGAAAGAAAGTTCTATAGCGAAAATGGTGAGGATCATGACTAACATAAGCTGACACAGCAGCACATAAAAGAACAGACGACAATGGAAGGTTTGCAAGAACAAAATCAAGTATTCTGTTATTATAATTACGAACATTATACAACTGAAAATCTAGCGAAGAGAGAAAAAAGAGGATATTGCGATCGAAATGTTCCCCAATAAAATTTCGTTCGCATATAAGACTAAGTTGGGAATATTAAAGTCTACCCAAAAGAACACACAAAAACAAAAGAAAAGGGGACGTTACTGTTAGGTTAGGTTAGTAAAGAGGGCTGCCGGGAATGCGGCTTGCATTAGGCCGCCAGTTTGGGCCCATTTGCCACCCTCCGCTGGCTTTTTAGAGCTGCCAAGTGACCGCTTCGCCAAACTGGATCAGCTGACTCAGCTCGACGGTACTGGCCACCTCTGCTAACCCTTGAAAGTGGCAAGAACCAAAAATCTTGAGGCGTTTATTATTTAGGGCCGGACAATCACAGAGAGTATGCTCGATGGTGTCGACGTTACTGTTAAGAAACGAATAAATTTCTGTAAAAAAAACACTTCTAAACGACAATATTACTTTGGATGTGAATTCGTCTGACGTGATCGTCAATAAACAAATTAGACAAATTCCGGAGCAAACATTACCGAGGCATATCGCTTACTACTTAATTTAATTAGTGCAATATGAGTGATGCAAGCGCCATGACGGCAGATAAACAATTTAACTGATTTAAAGCAAAAATTTAATGATATAATTCGATACTTTTATTACGCTTTTGCTTTGTAATTTGACGACTTACTGAAATTAAAATCTAAAAAGCTGATACATCCAACAAATTCAGTTGATGTTTCGACGCCATTAAAATTTAAAAACATTTCTCTCTTCTATATAATTGTTCGATTGCAAGATTAGTCGAAAATTTGTCCTAAAATGTCGTCAAAATAATACTCGATGACTTCAGTCCGAAAGTCGGGAATGGATCAATACATCGGGAAACCATTGGAGGGCACAGTCTTCATGATGAAACTAATGGCAACGGTTAACGCCTGATAGACTTTGCATGTATGAGACATAGTCATGAGTTCGACATACTTCCAACATCGACGCATCCGCAAAAGAACATGGCTATCGCCAGATGACAATAATTTCAACCAACGTGACCATGTCCTCATTCAACGGGGATGGGCTTCTAGTAAATCGTGAGCAAATTGTGATTCGGACCACTATTTGGTAAAGTTCAAATATCGGTGTCGTATGTCAAAGACGTATGGGAAGAAAACCACTATTCTTCGGAACTTCGACTTCGGAAAGCTCCAAACAGCGCCAGCAGCAGAAAACTTGAAATTAACTCACCTCCTACAAAATTACACAGTGCCAGGCGTTGATGGAATTCTAGCTGAATTAATAAAATGCTGTGGATGCCGTCCACAAAATGATCCAGCACATCTGCGATCAAGTGCGAATACCGCAGGAGCGGTGCAAATCCATTATATGACCTAACCACGAAAAAAGAGACAAACTTCGATGCGAAATTTACTGAGGTAAATCGTATTTTGTACGTCTTATAAAATATTGACGAAAATTCTAGAAAGTAAAATTAAAGTCTATGCTGACAATGTCGCTGGTGAGTACCAACGAGACTTTAGGTGTGGACCATCGACGACTGATCCTGTTCACAGTCAAACAATTGGTCATGAAATGCTGGGATACTAACATCGAAATCTACCAGATTTTCGAGCCAATCAAAGAAAAATAATTGAAGCAAAACAAGTTAAGTTAAACCACGAGCTGTACGAAATATTTGACGATCTAAAGGTCGTAGCAGTCATCAGACTGCGGAACTCTGTTCCGATTTCGTGGACAAAGACTGCGCATTCCTACTCGCATTTTGTAACTGGAGAGGGCGGTCGTTGGGCCGAGTCAATTGAGGCATCATCTGGTAAAAGCCAAGGCCCAAGAGGGGCTGCAGTGCTACGATGACGACAGCACAAATCAACCTCTTAATTGAAAATTTTTTGCTAGTACTTTTTTAGCAATAGTCAAATTTTTATTATGATTCGCTACGAGTTTGGTTCACCAAACCACGAGCTGTACGAAATATTTGACGATCTAAAGGTCGTAGCAGTCATCAGACTGCGGAACTCTGTTCCGATTTCGTGGACAAAGACTGCGCATTCCTACTCGCATTTTGTAACTGGAGAGGGCGGTCGTTGGGCCGAGTCAATTGAGGCATCATCTGGTAAAAGCCAAGGCCCAAGAGGGGCTGCAGTGCTACGATGACGACAGCACAAATCAACCTCTTAATTGAAAATTTTTTGCTAGTACTTTTTTAGCAGTTAAAAGAATATTTTTTTGGTAATACTGAATTCACAGGTGTTTTCTTACCAGTAGCTAAAGAAATAATCATTTTATTATATTGCAGTATTGCAACGGTTAGTCGCTTTATTTGAAATTTACAACTTACAGTCCATTCATACAATTAACAAAATAATGCATTTGTTCTTTAGAATATAAGATAAAAGTAGTAGCTACCATTTTACTACACGATATAAAATAAATCTAACTAATTTTTGTACGTATATATATATATATATGTATATGGTTCTAAATATTACGAAATTATTTTACAATGTAATGTTAATGAGAAAATATGGGAAATTATTGCTGGATATATATTTTCACTACTAATGTAATAGCGCCATTATTGAATTTATATGTTGATGCACCTTAAATATCATATGTATTAGTTTCGATTATAAAGATTTCCTTTCTTTCTTGAAAATTCGTCTACAATTGAATACGAATACGATGAATGTGAGCATGAAAAGAATAACTGCTGCTAAAATTAAAGCTATTACAGTACTTTGGATCATATCGTTTGGATCGATAATATGATCTTGTGGAAGAAGTCTGAAGTCGGCTAATGTAAGCGTTCCATTTGGAACAGGACATGGTTGTTGGACGATGATTTCGTAGCGCTGTATCTGGAGAAAAGAAATATTTTTTAGCACATTTTGAGGATAAAGAAGAAGATTAATATGTCTTGCCTGTTTATTTCTACATGGTTGGATAGATGCAGCCTTTGCTAAAGTTTCATTACTGTATTCGTCTGCAACGATGACTGGCAGCAACCACTTTTCCGGGGATATTATTTCTGACCACGACCAGTACTTGGTTAGATCCCGCGGATGCACGGAATATCCTCCGACCGTTAGAAGACCAATAGATGCAAGTGTGGCGAATACTGTAGATGATGTCTTCGTTGGCATGATACTCGAGCAGAATAAAATCAACGTTTGTATGACGGTTAAGTAGAGCAACATATAGCCTGGGTTTGAAGTAAAGGGTAAAAAAGAGTTTGTAAGTTGTGCGCTCTTGCTTAGAAAATAATGGGAAAGAAAGATTCGATGTAGAGTTTTGTGGAATGGAACTTACCCATGTACAAATATATACCGGTATCGCTGCTTTTCGTGTAAGAGTACAAACCTGCCATACTATGGGCTGGAAGAAGATATGCTAGCCATATACATAAGCTTGGGAAGAGGCCAAATATGCACTGCAGAGAAATTGATTGTTATCGATAGTCTCTAAGATTTGAAAAGTAATTTTACCTGAATACAAATGTACAAACATCTTGAATATAATCCTAATCGAATATCACGCTCCGCATATTTTCGATCCTCATGAACGTCACGAATAGTTAACATTAGTAGAGGCCAATATGCAATAGCCATTATGCAATGGTGATATCCTAGTCTATCGTTGAAGTTAAGTTGTGGATCAGACGCTGGTACATCCCAAAATATACAGCCGACCAATAAAGAAAGGACAGCTGCTGCTATTAGCTTGCTTATCCAAGAAAGCAAAGACCCAGGTTGCTTATATACGACGAATCGCTTGATAAGTGCCCCCATTTGGCCAAAGAAACCTGCTCGCATTGTGAATGTTGGAAGATTGGCAGGTGGAGCTGCCATTGGAGCTTCAGAGCTGATTTGATCCCAAGCCGTCGCCAAAGACTCTATTCGAGCAGATGATTCCAACATAGCAGCTGCAGACAAGTCATCAAGGGTGACCAGATCCACTGGAATATTATTTCATTTTTAAAATATATCCATCGTCTCGATATTTCAATTAGTTACTTACGATAGTAGTCGGCTGGATTTTTGAATGGCGGACATGGATATCCTAAGGAGCCCATATGTCTTGGTAGATCAGCTCTAGTTCCTGAAAATACTGTTCTGCCACCCGAAAGTAATAAGACTGATGTGCACATTGACAAAATCTCAAACGTGGGTGGTTGCAAGGTCATAATAACGATTCTTCCACTACTTGCCCATTGTCGAAGATACTCGACGAGAAAGAACGTATCAAAAATATCCATTTTACTTGTGACTTGATCTAAGATTAGTATTGTTGCTTGAGTCAGTAGTTGGCATGCTACGCTCAGTCTTTGTTTCTCTGAGTAAGTCAAACGTGATACGTTCGCAGTTCGAACGGCAGTTAGCCCCAAGTCTTCTATGAGCATGTTTATCTATAACAAAAGCATATAGTTAGGTCCTGTTTGCTTATTTAATTCTCAAAGAATATAAAATTTTCATGGATAACCTACCCTGTCTTTCAGATCACTATTATCATATGGTCCTCGTAACGATGCATGAAAATTAAGTGTACTCTGAACGCTCATCCGTAAGTCTAGCGAAGAGCTTTCAAGTGATGGGACGAAGCCGCATAGTTCATTTAATCCCATCTTATTAATTTGTTGTCCATTAACTAGTATTTCACCACCGAGCCGATCGGTTAAACCTGCTAGGCATTCGGTCAAAGCCGTTCCTTCCCTATGCGACGTGGCCATAATAGCAAACAGATCACCGGCTTTCGCTTGCAGTGATACTCCCCTTAACTGAGGACTCACGTCCAAACAATGAACCTGAATATTCGGGTAGATTATTCCAGAACTTGATTGACGTCTGTTTGCTGTCAATTCAGTTTCAGCACGACCCCGCGAGCTGGCATAAATTCGTGATTCGTAATCGTAACCGATATCTGTGCCTAGAAGATCAGCTTCACTGTGCACTCGATGTCCGTAATGTTTACCGTTTGGCACATGATGATGATTTATATGATTTATATGGTTTACATGAGTTCCTAAAACAGAACCATTATTTCCATATTAAGTTTGACTAATGTGGAAGTAAATTACAAACCTGCTATGCTTGCTCTACTATTTGCTTGACGTAACGCCGATAATGGAATATTGCCATGTGCTGCCCTTGAACTTGGTCTGGATCCAGAAATTCCTCCAATGGCTCGAAAATCGGATTCGCTTCGATATTTCCTGTTGAAAAATATTTTAAATAAAGCCTTTCGAAGTCTATATGCTAGAGTTCAAATATCCATGAAAATGAAAGATTGATTTAAAATTTGAAAAAAATTAGAAGGATATCTTCACAATAATATATGAAAAATGACCTAAATCCAACTAACTGAAGTAAAAATAAAAAGACTAACGCTACACGCAACTGCTATATGTCTTTTGATGACAAACTCAAAATCATCAAATCCCAATTGTAGGCGATTTATTTTCATTTCCATTAATTTATTCGTGCAATGTCCCCGTTTCAAGCGAGAACTGATTCAAGTCCCCAAAAGTTTCAAGTCAAGTCAATAGTTTAATATGGTAGTTTTCTATGAAGCTAATCTAATTGGGAATACGAAAACGGTATTTTCCTCATATTCAATGAAAAAAAACTCGGTGGCTATTATAATTTAATTTATTCGAGCTTTTGGATAAGTCTAACTGATTCGCCTTTGCTATGCATTTAATTGTGAATAAAGTGTCTACGAATTTCAACCCTCAAACTCGATAAAGGTTGTAGTGGGACTACTTTACAGGACGAACCAGTATGATAAATCTGAGCGAGGTGCTAGGTCTTCAAATAGAGTTACAAAATACCATTTCGGTTGTACGTTTAAGCGATTTTGAGGGGAGGTAGCCCAAATTAATGCAATCGTTGAGTGATGTTTATATTCACGTGTGATGTTTATGAAAATGAGAATTAGTTTAGCAGTAAAATTAAATGTCAATACAATCGCATACAATCACGAGTGCACGGACAAAAACAAAAATATCTATAACACTATAAGCAACACTGAAACAAGGTGAATTGTATATACTCTAATCCTCTGCGAGCTTAATCTTTTTTGGAATTATTTTTTTTCTGCAGCGAGTAAGGTTGAAATCGTAACATGATTTAATTTAATTTAATTTACTTTTATTTACATTAATTTACTTTCACTTTCACCTGTATCACATTATTTGAACTACCAGCTTCTAAGCTTCAAATTTCATGCACTTACCTTAAGTTCTGTGGCGGTCTGCTCGGTGTATCGTTATCGCTGCTATCGTAACCCGATGAGCCCGCTCCATGTCCAGAACTGTCACGAAACCCACGATTGTGTCTCCCTCGTCCTGGTCCACCAGGACCGGGCCCGGGTCTGTGCGATCGTTGTGAACCAGCATTTGGTGGGAACACTCGCGGCAGACCAAATTTAAGGTAAGCATACATGTTTGAACCTAACGGTGATCTGAAATGTTTTATAATTTAATAAAGGGTTGTATCTTTGTAACTGCTAATTATTTAAACTCCAATAAAATTTTTTTTTTTATTGATTCACTTACTTGGGTCCATATCGTGGATGGTTCAATATCGACTGAACAGTGGTATCGCGTAATTGAAAATTTCCATATGGCAACGGTGATTTGTCGGATGATCCAAGCGCCGAATCGGTGAAATCAGAATTGAGATTTTGTCTGAAATGTGGAGATCAATAGCCATAGGTTTCGTGAATATCATGTGCATTGACTATGTGCAGAGGAGTATAATATGTGGGCTGCATGAAGGTAAATATAAATACATGGTGAATGCTATCAAAAATAATTCGATCAAACCAAATCGAATCGTGGTCATTGAAATTGATCGAGTATGACTGCATGAATGCATCCATTACTTGATGCTATTTTGTTCCTCGCTATTGTATCTTGTCTAGTGCTTTTCACGAGGAAAATTTACAGTAGAGTGAGTGCGGTTATACTACAATGCCAGATTGTGGCAATATTGTTTGGAATGCAATCAACCGGAATTACGATTACCGGAACTAAACTAGGTGAGCTCGGAATTTGGTTTTCTTTTTCTCGTAGTTGTGAACATGTTTTGCTGTTAGCAATAATATGCATACTGCTGATGAGCTAGCTATGAATCTGCATACATATTGAAGCTTACCTGTAAATTGACCACGCGTGAAGGTCTTCTGATGCGGCTGGTGGAATCGGTGTATTCGGACCATGTGGAATCGAATATCTTCGTTCTTCTCTTGACATTTTTCGTGACGACATATGATTTAGTTCCATACCTGAAGTAAAAATTGAAATTTATTGATTACAATTTACAGCAAGGAGATAGAAACACAAAAAAAAAAATACTTGTGACGAATTGATTTCATGTTAATTTTATCGGAACACCGATTATTAGGTATTATGGATGTTATTGCTAGGATCATTTTATAAAAAAATGAAACCGACACTGAAAAATTTATTAATTTTCTTTGTGGCGTCTTTCGTCAGCCACCCTGTACTTTCACATTGGAGCTAGAAATGTGACATCAATAAGAATCCCAGTAAAATGAGTCTAGTACTGTTTACCAGAAAGTATACAGTTCCCCGACTCTATTTACCGAAATTGAACGGAGCTTTAATTGACATGAGCTGGAGTGTCCAATATTTGACTCAAAGCTACTATGAAGCGAGAATGTAGCAGAGAGCTCGGAAGGCTTTTGGTGCACTTTACTGTTACAAAAAAGCCATGAAACTAGTAGAGATGAATGTAGCCCCTGAGAAAGGGCTCATTCATCTGCATACCAATAGCTCAAAACTAAACAATAAGGTTAGCAGTGGTATATTCTCGGGTGAGGTGAGTGGTGAAAATGGAGAATTTTACAAACTATCAACGGCCTTCTGTTTAATCAAATATTCGGATCTAATATTTGTAATTTCACAGCCAAGTGGCTACAAATTCCTTTGCCGGGTCTTGTACAGTTTCTTGAATTTTTGGTGGATACTATGCTTCTCTTTTGGTGGATACTATGCTTATCACTATGCGCCAACCAACCTCAATATCCTCAGTATAGGTAACAAACCTAAATTTATTACTAGGAACAGAGCTGCGGTAATTGATATTACCCTGGCAACTCCAAGTACAATGGAAAGTGTCCATAGCTGGCAGGTTTCTAACCTGTCGTCGCTCTAGAACCACCAGTGGTTATGCTGGAATATCCGTAGCTCTGGTATCTCATCCAAAAAAGTTCGGAGCCCGAAAACAGCACAATGAGAAATTTACTCAAGGAAAACAAATAGACAACTCAGGGCACTAGACAATCTGGATCTGACATCCCGAAAGAATGTCGGAACATGCTACTGGAAATTCACTTTCTGGAATCGGCTTACACGGGACCGTGTGATGACGTATTTCGAGCAACACACCGGCCGGCCGAGCAGTTGATCAAGGAAGTAGTAGATGAGGTCAAGGTCAATGGCCTATAGGTACATTCCGACCTTACAAAGCCACACAAAAGCAGACAGGACCATCATCTCCATCCTGCAGCGTATTTTTACGGCATGCTTCCGCCTCGCTGTAGTACCTGAGCAATGGACAAAAGCTAGGGTGGTCTTCATTCCGAAACCTGGTAGGTTGCATCATCATTACGTGAAGTATTTTAGACCAATTAGCTTAACATCGTCTCTGCTCAAAACACTAGAGAGGCTTGTTGATCTGCACTTCAAGAGGTGGTTTTATGTCGCGAGACTCTGTGTATATCAACGCGTGTATCTAGCGGGCAGATCAGTAGAAACGGCATTACACAAAGTTGTTTGTACAATAGAACAATTCTTACAGCAAAAGGAATTCACGTTGGCAGCCTTCTTAGACATTCAAGGCACCTCCAGTAATGTAACTGTTGCGAGCATCATCGATGCCTTGGTTCGATATAGAGTGGATAAAACTCTGGCAACCTGGGCATCGGACTTGCTCAAAAATAGGTAGATTGAGACCACCTTTTCGGAGGCAAAAGCGGAGCGAATAGTCGGAACCGGAACACCACAAGGAGGGATTATATCTCCCTTTTTCTGGATCTTGACAATCAACGAAATACTGGAGAATTTAAGGGCCAGTGGCTTTGAGGTGATGGCGTATGCCAATGACATTGTGGTACTTGGGAAGGGTGTGTTCCCACAAACTTTGTAGGACCTTATGCAATCGACGCTGAACCATGTCCAATTTGAGTCAGAAAAACCGGTCTTAGGACAAACGCGACAAACACCGAACTTGTACTTTTCACAACGAACCACAGGGTGCCGGCTATTTTCACAACGGAATAACATTGGAACTTGTTGATAGTGTTAAATATTCGGGCCTTATGCTAGACAGGAAACTGAACTGGGGGACTAATGTGAAGCACAGAATAGGTAAGGCTCGTGCAGCATTTTTCGCGTGCCAATCTACCTACTCAAATACCTAGGGTCTTAAACCTAGGCCAGCCTACCACATATTCACATGTGTAGTAAGGCCGATTTTGATGTATGGAGCGATCGTGTGGTGGAAGGCAGCGGAGAGTAAAACCAACATCAAGGAGCTAACAAGACGGGAAAGATTAGTTTGCATGTTTGAATCTAGCTGATGAAATAAATAATTGATTTTCTCCTCCTTCTGAGTCTTCTCTCTGAGGCGTGTAGCATCAAAAAATTCAATGAAATTAAGTCTTATGGAGCTGAGTTTGTAATTAACGGCGATTGCTTCAAAATTTCATTTTTGTGTATTGCTATGTCATCGTCCGCGTCTCGGCTTTATTTTCTTGAGAACAATTATTTTCGAAATATTTGTTTGCTTTATTTGGCTACTGTTTCAAGAATATTATCTTGCCTATATTTGATACGAGTGAACCTTTCTAGAAGCTCATTAGTTCTACTTTAAAACATTAATATTCATTTCATTCATTGAAAAATTTTCTGGAACGGATTTTTTTGAAAAAATCAGATTACTTAGCTCCCGAAAATGAGATTTATTAATTAATTGAAGTATGTTTTGGGGCTAGTTTTCGATTAATTTGATGATCGTGGTTAATATGTTATACTATGTAGTATGATATCCCAAAAGAGTCTTCTACCAAATAAGATAAAATCAAATGCAAGCAGCTATCATAGTTGAAAAAGTTGTTAGACTACAATCATCAGAATAGTATGTCAATTTCAAAATACCGACAGTAAATCAATTTTAACTGTGCATACTTGCATTTTCTTAAAAACAAGACTCACTGTTGCAATCAACTCGTGCTTAAAAGTATGAAATCTTTTAAAAATTGCTTGGAAAACTGTTGAAAGACCTTCAAGTCTGTTGGAAAAAATAACCTCAAAACAAAATACTTTTTAACACTCACTATAAATGTCTGATAAAGTATCGTAAATCAATGATTTCACTTTTTTACATTAAACCTTCATCGCCTTGCGCTATTCCCAAAGTGATTTTTTGCCAACGATTGGCCTCATCTTCGGATCGGTATTTACGCACTAACGGACAAGTAACGGTTTTAGTTTCCAAACATTGATTTCCGAAAGCTTCTCGATTGAATTTATCTGTTGATATAAATCTTGGTGTTGGTACCAGCATATTTTAAAACTGTATGCTATATCTTTATAATCTCGAATAATAAATAAAGCACGCATATAAATGTTCACTGTTAATTGATATAACCCTTTCAAAAAACGCAAATTTATTAGAGTATGCATGTTATCAGCAAAATATGAATTTCAAAGCAACACTCGTAAGCATAATTCCATTTTTTGCTTTCCTCTCGATCTGACTCTGGGCATCTTTTACGGAACCCAATGTGCACAAAATCATCAACCGGCATTGCATTGATTTGATAATCCGTCAAATCTGCGCCGAAAATCATCTTGAAAGCAACCAGAACATGAAATTTTAATTCGCAATGATTAATCGGACAGGTGAAGCTCATTATTGGGATCATGGTGCTATAAAAGCAGGTCAAAATGTGAGATGGTCATCAATCTTGGTGAGCGTGCTGGTTAGCCAGTTTGTATGCGGGATTTGAAGAAATTCGGATGATTTCAGACAGTAGGATAGGAAAGATTGAATTTATATGATATTGCAATTAAAATTTGATTGCTTGTATAGATGTATGCATATTTTAATACTAAGATTAACCGAATTGTTTGATGGACAAAAATAGTGAAAGTGATCTTACACCTCTGAACTTTTTTTTTTTTACATCTAAGAGAAAACCTTATAGAAACCTGTGCAATTTCAATTCGCAGATACACACCAGTCTACGAAGGAAAATCATTTTTTATATACCTAGACAATGGATCTAGTGAGTTCTGAAATGATGCAGGTCAAATTATGTTTCGGAAGCAGTTGGAGATAGAAAGAAATCAAGTAGACTTTATTTATTTGAGAAATAGATCGATCGATCGTTATTGTTACGTTCCCTGAAGCATCATCGTACACATAACATTGGGTTAATATACCGTAAGTGTGCTAGATTGCCCCGAACGAAAATCAAATCAATTTGGTATTTGAAGGTTTATATCGCAATTTGCAGGTTTGCTGGCTCTTTTGCCCACTGTGTAAGCATGTTTTACACGCATCTGTCTGAAGTTGCATATACAAGTAATTGTGTATATGCTCCACCTTCCAAATACGTATATATGATGCATAGGTATGTGTACACTAAACTATGATTTGGTTTCCCCGTGGAGCTCACGGCGAAAATTGAAATCGAATGTCTGAAGTAATATTATGAAACGGTCTCGCGGCGGGTTCTTCAATTCGATTAAAAAGAACCAGACGTAAGCTCTAAATGTGTAGTCTGAATGGGGAAATTTTGGATTTTTTTTTGTTTGACGCGAAAAAATTGAATAAAAGCAAGTGAATAGATAGCCCTAGGGCAGTGTTAATTTCAGATTGCCATGCAATCAATTTGCCCAAAAATAATATAAAATAATTAGAGAGCCTAAACTGGCCTAAAGCTTTATTTGTTTATAAGAGCCATGATTTTTTTGAGAATGAAAGCTCTTAAAACCGATGATTTCTCGGTTTTGAAGGCATAATTTTCTTCACTTCTGAAGTTTAATTGAAATTATTTTAGTATTTTCAGAATAAGAAATTATCTATAAAAAATCCTAGCGCAGTAGAATTGCGGGAAACTCTAATGTTCGATGAGCAGTAGATGAATCGTGTAGAATTTGAGTGTATATTCTATCAGCCTTATTACAGCCAGCCTGTTTCGAGGGCTATGCACCGCTTTGATCACAAGAATGCATTGAAACCCATAGGGTAGAAAGGTTTTCACGGTTACCATTTGCATGAATTTCAAAATTTAGGATATTCAAACATTGCTATTTACATTCAATATCGGTTGCTTATGTTACAAAACTTTGAAAACAACATATTCTGTAACATAAAGAGAGAAAATGCTCTGTGCTTGCTACACTTTGCCCGCACTGCAACTAAAAATCTACCACGACTACTCCCCGTCGAAATCAACCTACCATATGAAACTCATTTTCATCCGGTGATTTCATCGAAAGAAAGATGTTTGGGGCTGCAATCCGAAAAATTTCCAGAACTTGGAAAATTAAAGCATTAGTTACTTATTTTCATTGCAGTTTTTCGTCATATGAATAAGTAACGTTAGCATTTATTGATACGGAAATGATAAAAACACTTCGTGGTGGCAATCCTTTGCTGGCACCAAAGCCAAAATTATATCAAGTCTGCTTCACGTTAAAGCCAACCTACTTTGCGTTTCGATCCGATGACTGCCTTGGAAATTATCAGGGTACAAAGAAATTAAGTGTTACCACTCTCAAAAGTTTTCAAATTTTCGAAATTTTAATATTTGTTGTTTATTGTCACTGCAAGATCAATACCATTTGAAAATGTTATGATAAAATTGCTTACTAAAGATATGACAAAAAATACAAAAACAACCATAGCTGGCATGTTTTTTCAACCAGATTCCTACTGAATACTGCTTAAAATAAGGTCTATTTACCATATGAACTTTGTTTTGATTTCACGACTGCAGTGGAAGTTACAGGCTACTATGTGGATTTCGTCAAAATTTGGTGACTGAATCCGAATTTATAGGGCAAAAAACAGTTTTTTTTCTAAGTGATTTTTCAGGAGGCACTACTGGAACAGGGTTTCCCACGTTTGAAAATCGCTTCGATCAGACCTGGTCCTACTCATAATCAAAACATTCTGCGAATTTCAGTTGTATCTGATTATGGGGTGGTGAGTTCTCGTGAACAGAAATTTATAGTGCTAAAAACATTGGCAAGATGAGGAAGGGTTGCCGTTCTTGTCCGAAATGAAATTTCAAAAGTCTTCCTTTTACTCTGTAGATAAAGCATAGGATTCATGTATGAGTTGCTTGTTTTTTCTAAATAGCGAAAAATTTTCAGGAGACTTAATGATTTAACGGTTTTCACTTTCATTGCACACTCATGACCTACATAAGTCTACAACTTAGTAAAAATTATGGACCCTATTCTGAGAGTTACCTCACGTGACGAATGAAATGACTTTCTTCATTTCGTATTCTGAGAGTCACGTAAGGTGACTTCATCTCACCTCAAGTGACATTTTCGATCTGTCGGGTATTCCGAGAGTCACGTGAAGTGAGATTTTCAATTACTTGATAATATCAAGTGACTGTGGACAGAAATGATATAAATTGATATTTTGAACAAAACAAAAAAGGATTTTGACGAAATTTAGATCGTGAATCATGAAAAAAAGTCAACAAATTTTATTTTGATGATATTCATATATTTTTATTTGAATAATGCGGCTAAACTAGACTACGTGTTCGCCATAGCCGTTAGATGATTTTGCTGATAAATGTTTGGCTCGTATGTTTGTGATTTGGTTGTGGTGTGCTAGTTTTTGGAGTGTTTTATGTTTGATTGGTTGTTTTCCTTTAGTGTGTCCTCTAATGTCTTCTCGTGTTTTTTTATGTTGTGTTTTTTCTTGGATTTTTGATTTTTATTAGGTAAAAAGTAAAGAACAAGCGAAAATGTGAATGCCTTGTTGAACTTATAGAGAGTCACCCACAAGCCTGAAACAGCACAGCGAACATATAAAAACCACTTTTAATATTCACCAATACTTTTTCCTAATCACTGTATTTTTAATCTTGTATAGTAAGTTTTAGTATACCTGGTCCACTGGTAAATACCGTCCTCTTTTTTATTTCACTAATCATTTGCTTATCCCTGGAAATTTCCTGTTTGCATTCGATTTTCTTTACTTCCATTTGAACTATAATTTTTTTAAATCTACTTCCTTCAAAGTAAGCCGCACTTGTGATATAAAGGGACGGAAAGTTTGTGCGCGCCAACGAATTGCGTTGTTCCCAATTCGTCCCCCATCTAAGTACTGACCTCGCCCAACACTGCTTAACTTCGGTGATCGAACGAGAACCGGTCGATGTTAGTGTGCTATGGACGTGGTTAATTTCAAACGTCAATGCTCAGGCGTTGCTATTCAAACACAAATTCGTAGTTACCTCACCTAGAGTCATTTCACGTGACTCTCAGAATACCGGTTCGTAGGTGACGTGACTTTCGAAGTGACGAGAGATCTCACGTGATGTGACTTTCGGAATAGGGCCCAATATATTTTGTAAATTTCATAAAGATCTGGCAGATATATCAAAAGTTATCGCAATTCAAAATTTATCAAATTTAGGCACCTAGTGCACACATAGGGCTAAAAATTTCCAAAATGTAATCATATTTACATTTAAAACACGTTTAGAATTTATTTTGCAAACTTAATTTTATTGAAAATTATTTGCTGATAGAATTATAAGGATATTTAAAATATTACTGAAATGGCTGCCAGCGCCAAAGGGTTAAAGAAAATTAACATTTAGCAATACTGCACCTATTCTGCATGTACATAAATGTATCCTCAAAGTTTCAGAACAATCGAATCGCGCGTTTTTGTGACAGCGTCACAAAATTTCTTTAGTTATATATATATATATATATATATATATATATATATATATATATATATATATATATATATATATATATATATATATATACATATATATATATATATATATATATATATATATATATATATATATATATATATATATATATATATATATATATATATATTTATATATATAAATATGAATTTTCGGAATTAGTTATTTTAATACTACGAGGGTTGATCCAAAAGTAATGATAACCAATATAAGCCAAGGTGATTAAACAAATATTTATTTTTCAACATATTCTCCTAGCAAGTTGGAGAAAAAAGATGAGACTAAATGTATTAGTCCATCTTTTTTAAAACCAAAGATGCCCTTAGAAAAAAATGATTTGTCTCTTCTCTCCCAAAACGCCTCAACAGCTGCCTTCACTTCGCTATCATCTTCAAATTTCTTACCCCGATGGTGGGAGCTAGATCTGACGAATTGGGCAGATGTTCAAGCAGCTCGAGTCCTGTTTCTTGAATTGTAGCCATCGCTACTGCAGCCTTGTGAGCCGCTGTGTTGTCTTGATGAAACATCACTCCGGCCCGTAGTTTGCCGCGTCTTTTTTCTTCAATAGCCTCCCACAATCTTCTCATTTGGTCTGCGTAGTAAGAGCCTGATTATGTGGCTCTCTTTTCCAAACATTTTACCATAATGATGATCACTGATGCCATAACCTCCGCCGCCGAGCTCGACACTTTCAATTTCTTTGGTGTCGGTGAAGAGGGTCGCTTCCACGTTATCGATTGCTGTTTGCTTTCTGGAACATAATGGTGGATCCAGGTCTCGGCCATAATCATGAAACGTGACAAAAAATCTTCCTGATCTGCCTGAAACTTTTCGAGATTCACCCTCGAAATGTTGACTCGTTTCTTCTTTTGCTCGTTGGTTAAAATTCTCAGTCCTCAACGCGCAGATACATTTTTCATATGTAATTCGTGGGTAACGATTCTTTCAACACTGCCATACGAGATCCTTGTGACCTCAGCTACATGTCTGATGATCACACTTTGATCTGCCAACATGACATCTTCGACTTTTTTCACGTTGTCTTCAGTGAAGGACGTGGATGGACGTCCTGCACGGTGTTCATCTTCAATGGCTATTCTTCCCAGGATAAATTCCTTGGCTCAGCGTGCAACTGTGGAATGTGGAGAAGCAGAATCCCTTAATGTTTCCACCAATTCAATTATTCGTATTCAAATGAATGTACCTCCCTGGAATCGTGGCCTACTTCTATATTTTTTTATGCTGACTTAGTGGGTATATGAGGCAGCAAAAATTTTTTTTTTGAATTTTACGCGAACTGGAAATAGCCGATTATCACTACTTTTGGACTACTACTTCGAACATTAGTAAAAACGCTGCCAGATAAGTCGAGTCATGCATAATGCTACGGTGAAACCTATTCATTATTTTCGAGGTGTTTTTAAAGCGTTATTGCTGTTGTCTTTAAGTGTTCATTTGAATGGATGCTTGTTTCTTATACGTTTGCTGTATTCCTGCACAGTCTATTAAGCAACGTAAGCCTATTTGTCGGGCACGTTAGAGAAAATCCAAATATATAGTTGTTTCTGCAATGAATTAAATCAACTCTCTTGCACTAATATAGCTTAAACTAAAATTGTTAAACTCAAATTCCAATACAAGACTAATCATTAGTACCAAATTTTTACAAAGAGTTATGTTGAAAACATAGACAAAATACAAAACTCAGTTGTATTCATAGAATATTTCAAGGAAGGATATGAAGATGAGTTTGTACTGCACCACACGAAGAATATATTGAATCAAAGGAAAAATGATGTACCTATCAATCTATTAAAACTTTGACCTAAGGTGATCCGGATATCACTACTAACGGTTCATCTATTTTTACGTCGCTTGAATTGTGTGAATGTTATTAGATTGGCAACTTTAAAATGCGATTGGAGTTTATGGGATGAACAGGAATGTTGATTCATGTCAGGCCACGGCATGTATACGGAAATTAATCTGTTTTGTTGTACATTTAATAGCCAAGAGATGGTTGATTATGTTTCTGTGCGTAACACTGATCGTGAGGTTACGTTGTTTGCAGCGACATTCAATCACAGTTAAATGTTGTTCCCATTGATTGTTTTGCTTCGTTCTTTGTCAGCAGCATAAATAGTTCGAGAGGAAGTTAATAGCTTGGTACCTTAGAAATCTTAGTACCAGCAAAGTCTAATCTACTACACAATAAATATTTGTACACGACTAAATGCATTTATTGCGAATGAAGTATATTGAATGCATTCACTTTATGTTGACTGTAATTTGGCATGTATCATTTATACAGCATTTCGGCGCTAACATTTTTTTTTTACTGATTTCCGAAGGAAATTCCTATTTTGTAAATAAAGTAAGCAGAATGAAAACTGATACTGTTTTAAGCTGGCTTTGGTAATGACTTCAAAATTTTCAGTCCTATGTGGACCCAGAGTTCCTGAAAGTATACATACACATGCTCAAAAAAGTCTACGTATTTTAAAATACAGAACGTTTCCAATTGCTTATGACTAAGAATTTTAGTTTATTGCTTTCAGTTAACACTATAGTAACTAAGGATACAACTTATTACTCGTTCATTAATGTTAATATTAAAAAAAAAAGTTTGTGCACAAGCCCATCAAAATGCATCCAAAAAAGTCTGCGTACACCTGAAATAATTTAATCATCTAATTAGAATTCACCTTGATTAGCTTATCCGACTAATCACCTTAATAGCTTGTTGCTATAAATGACCTCTTTTAGCCTATTTTGCATGGAGTGAACTAGCTTTGTAGTTTTTTCGGCCGTTATACTGTTTCACTCCTTCAATATAACATTTTTAAGTGATTCTTTGCTTGTAATTTGATTGTTGCAAATTTTTCTCTCAAGTAAATCCCACAAATGTTCAATGGGATTTAAATCCGGTGATTGAGGGGGTGTGCGCAATAATTTTGGGACATTATAGACCAACCAAAGCTTATTTATGTGAGCAGTATGTTTGGGGTCATTATCGTGCTGGAAGTAAAAAGCATTCCCTAGCCTTAATTTCTCAGCACTTTGCTTGAGATTGTTTTTTAAGATATTCAGATATTCATATTTGTCCATCGTCGACTCTATAAAAGTTAATTGTCCCACTCCGCTACCAGCCATACACCCACAAACCATCACACCACCGCCACCATGTTTTACAGTGGGAATCAAATTTGCATTATTCAATGCAGTCGAACGTTTTCCCCACACTAATTTGCGTCCTTTTATCCCAAATATACAAAATTTACTTTCGTCTGAGAAAAGAACCCTTTCCCAGAATTCTTTTGGCAGACGATTTTGTGCTGATATGAATGGCTTTTTTTGTGCTACTCGACCATGGTAACCACGTTTCCTGAGAATTGTGCGAGCTGTTTCCTCGCATATTGTTTTTTTGTATTTCTCTTTAGTTTGTTGAGCAAGTTGGAAAGCCGTTAGCCGGGGATTTTTTTTTCACAGAATTAATGATGTTTTGACGTTCAGGTGCAGTAAGTTTAGGTGGACGTCCTGATCAAACACCGGTTGAATAAAAACACCGGTTGTATTATAATTAGTAACAACCTTTTGTATTGAGGAATGCGTTCTTCCAACTAAATTCGCAATTTCACGACAACTTTTTCCTTTTTCACGCAGCTTTAGTATTAATTTCCGTTCACTAACACTTATTTCCTTATTTCGAGTTTCCATTGGAAAATATAGTCTTTAATTCACACAATATTGTCACAAACTTCACCAATCAAACCACTACGTGTATAGAAACAAAAATGTTCGCACTGCAACTATAAATTCTAACTGTAAATCCCAAAACAGTGTGATGAGTACGCAGACTTTTTTGTGGCGAATCAGAGACTTCTAAAGATTAAAATCACCATATATTCTTTCATTCTAGGAATTTTTTTTATCAAAGCTGCATTTATGCATGTCTAGCAGTGTACCCCTTCTTATTAAAGTATTTTAATCAATGGCACTTTATTGATTCATGGGCTTTTGTCATGATGATTAGATGATACTTTTTTGAGCATGTGTATATGTAGGTAGAGACTTTTTTAAAATTTTTGATTTGTGGTAACTTCTGATAAAAATATATGATCATTACGAAATTTACGGGACGTTTTGATGTTAGCTAGAAATTAACAGACATGTCAAAAAATCCTTCAAATCATGAAAAATTGTCGTTTTTTGGAAAATAAGGCGAACTACTTTTAATGAACCGCAACCTTTCGTCAAATTATTTATTTTAGAGCATCCAAAATATGTAGCCGAACGGGCCATTAGTTTAAGGTAAAATTCACCGGTTGCATTGATTGACAAGTTTAGTAGAAGTTATTTGAATATGTGAACAATCATGTTGCTGTAGAGGCATCTTGAGATTATCAGCAATAAAAAAAAACTTAAAGGTTGATCTTAAAGTAAGACAAATAACCAGATAACTTATAGTGCAATTAGGTTATAGTTGTCAAATACGATGATTTTGGCTATTTTTGTAAAGTAGTGATGCCAATATGTTTGCATCCAGTTTTTCTAAAGTCTGTAGTAGGCTTCTTAATTATCATAACCCTCCCAAAAACATGCACTTGAATGTTTTTGAATATGCAATTCAATTCTAAGTACTGTTGAACAAGTTGCTCTCTCATGATTAAAGCAAATCTGCTGATTCTGAAGGTATACCTTTCATAATACTAAATATTTCCGCGCTGCACTTGGTATCTCTCTTTTGCTACCTATTTAACAAGTCAGTATCCAGAAGATAGATCTATAAGCCAATTTGCATTATATCTACCATTGCAAAGGTCTCTGAATGGCTGTTAACCGATTTATTACACCTTTATTGAGAGCAATAATAATTTCTAACTAACACGAATTTATTAGAGGCAAAACTACTATGACAAATTTAGTCGCTTACCATGATTATATGATGAATTTATTTGCATCTTCTCTTCAAGTACACTCTGTTTATACTAATTTCACAAATGCATTTCATAAATTAAACTTCCACCTTTTTATCAGGAAATTCAAATGGATTGACTTTCAACGGTTAAATGATAGACCACTAATAGTCAACTTGAATGGCAACTTCTCCAGGCCTTTGACTCTCAGATCAGGCGTGCCACAAAGCTCTCACTTGGGGCCTATATTATTTTTAATCTTTATAGATTATATATCATTTGATGTTCATGAGGCTGACTTCTTATAGTTTACAGATGACTGTAAAATTTTCAAACATATTAGAACTTAGGATGATATCTTTGTCCTACAGTTCAATATTGACAATTTTTATGAAAATTGCCAACTTAATAATTTAGAATTCAACATTCATAAATAGAAGAAAAAAACAAAAGAGATAGAACTGTACTACAACACATTTATTCCATTAATGAGATACCTCTTGAGTCAATAGAATCCGTTATAGACCTTGGTGCTCTTTACGACACTTCACTGAACTTCAATAGCCATATTATGGATATTTAAGCTCAAGCCCGTAGAATGTTTGGATTTATTATTCGAAATAATCAACATTTTTATAATATGAATGCATTAAAAATTTTGCACATCACTTTAGTTGGGAGTAAACTTCAGTATGCGTTTGTATTATGGAATCTTTCTTGCGCAGCTCATTCGGACAACATCGAAAAAGTCTAGCGTAAATTTCGGAGAAATATTACTTTTAAACGAACAATTCCCACTTCGTAAATATTTTTAACAATCCATTCAAACAACTTATTGTTTGAATTCTCCTATTGAACAGTTGAAGCGGATTGACAACATTTTATCTAATGGGGTGTATTTGTTTATACTAGCCTGAATATGATCCAAAATTGTTTGAAATGCCTGTTCAATACGTTAAAATTATAAATATTTAAAATGTTTGAGTTAATTTCAATACATTTTCAATACATTTTCAAGCTGTAATCACGTTGCAATGAACGTGAGACATTTTTTTTAGATGTGGCAACTCTCTATAAACGAAATCCACGGTGTGATTCACTTAACGTGAAGGTAATTTGATATACTTTTGTTTTCGATGCCACATAGCGTAGCATTAATGGTCGCATACGCTAGGTAAATAGTACCCTGAGCTATTAGTCCGGGAGCCAGCGACATATTTTGGCGACTCATTTTATCGTCGATCAAAGTATGTAATTATCCTCAATAAGGTCTAGTTAGTAACGAAAATCGACCATTTACAACCAGTTAGCGGGACAACGTTTACTGAGAGCATCTACAATATGTAATAAACAATAGAAAAAAAACTCATATAATCGTCGTTCATATTTTGAGGAGCTGTCAATTGACATCAGACGTTGTCAAAAAACGACCACTTACATTTGTTTGACGGGACAATCAACCGCTTACAAGTGCGTAAACGTGCAAAATTTTTTCAAAAATTGACTTATTTCATCGTTGCTCAAATTGGACATAGTTACAGAGGATCATGTTGCACATACTGTGCTTACAATCGATTCGCGGGAAACACCTACTTTAAGCGATCATCAAAGTCGCCGCTGCAAGAGTCACTCACTTGCAGTTTGAACGTTCAAATGCGCGCACGTGCTGTGAAATATATTTGGATGGTCTCACACGCGCTTGTCGTGTCCATTACACGAGGAATCTAACACAAAAATCATTTTTCACGCGTGTAAAATCAAGGACAAATCTAACATCGTCATTCGATGCTCGGATACCGATATTTTGGTTATAATGTGAGAACGTTGGCGTAAAAAAATAATGAAAGGTTCATCAATGTAACTGAAATGTACGCTAAATTAGGTCCAGAGTTATGTTCGGCACTTCCAGCGTTTCATGCCTTCACAGGGTGCGACTTTAATCCTGCTTTGTACAGAAAAGGGAAAGTGAAACCATTAAATATTTTGCGGAGCAGTGAAAAGTACTTTAGAGCTTTTTCAGATATGTCAAAGTACCCCGATTGCGACTTTGCGGCGATATTCTCGATTGTAGAGAAATATGTTTGTCATTTGTACGGTAGGAAAAAACAACGGAAGTTAATAAGGTGCGAGTAGAAACGTTTTTAAAGGCCTACAAATGCAAAGAAAACGAGCAAACACTCAACACCAATGTTAAAATCTTCGATGGATCGAGCCTTCCTCCATGCAAATCGGAAATCGTTCAGCATACCCTAAGGTCCGCTTTTATCGGAATAATGTGGGGCAACTCCTACACACAAAACATCACGGATTTGGCACCAGAGGACTATGGATGGCAAACAAACGGGGACAAATTTGACTTCAAATTGCTTCAGGGCCAATCTACTTTTTTACCAATTTCATACTCATTTTCTCAAATTTTGTTTTTGTGTATAAATTTATGATTGAAGTAATGAATTTATGATTGAAGTAAAAAACATGGCATTTTGTCAGAAAAAATCTGCGCGCGGACTCTTACAGCGGCGACTTTGATGATCGCTTAGAGTAGGTTTGTCCCGCGAATCGATTGTAAGCACAATATTTTTACATGCGCAATATGGTCGTCTGTAAACATGTAGAATTTGAGCAACGATAAAAAAAGTCAATTTTTGAAAAAAATATTGCACGTGTGCGCGCTTGTAAGTGGTTGATTGTCCCGCCAAACAAATGTAAGTGTTCGTTTTTTGACATCGTCTGATGTCAATTGGTAGCCACTCAAAATATCAATGGCGATGATAAAAGTTTTTTTACTCATTGTTTATTTCATGTTGTCAACGCTTCTGACAACAAAAGGTTTCGAGGTGCGATGTAAGTGGTCAGTTTCTGTGATAAGCACAAACAAATTGATATACTTTCCCTTACAAACCCTGATATACTTTCACTGACGATGAAATCGGCATATTTTTACTGTCGCTGGCTCCCGGACTATATATAATATAGCAAAGAAGGCCAAATTGTCGTGTATTGTGGGCTTTTATGCTATGTGTATAGTCTGAACTTCTATGTAACGTAGTTCATACTAATATGAACATAATCTCCGCACATATAATTAAAGCAGGTAAAATAACAATAGCTAGCAAATAAGCTCCTGAAGCCTAGTAGGTTGAGCGTTGGTTCTTAAAGAATGAGGCTACGGGTTAGAATCCGGAATTTCTTTAGCAAAACGACAGCATCAAATAAAAGTGTCAAAATTTCTACTTTGTCTATAACGGGGGCAGTTGCACTTTTGATTTGTTTTGTACTTTAAAATGTGTCAATGGATCTCACCTCTCAGACATTCTCAAGAGCTCTGTCTCGGGAGATCCGGTACTTAGGAAGCTTGCCCAAAACATGTGGCTCAAATGGCGGGGAAGCTACTTGAGAAAGGGTCCCTCGCCTGTCTGAGGGCGACAACTGAGGAGGAATTGGATGTGGAATCCCTATATGCCGATGGGGTTAGCGTTGGAACTACCTCTGAGTAGGATGGCTGCTTGGACTTCATGACTTTAGATATAGAGAATGGAGCTGGGGAGGGGGACTTCTAAGTCCACAGGAGAGGACCTCAACCTAACCCTTATCACCAATCAATAATGATGAAGGTATTTCAGATTAACCTTCACCATTCTAAAGCAGCATCAGCTGCCCCCCTGCTCCGCTTCTCTAGGACAGAGGAAGAGCTGATTCTAATCCAAGAGCCATGGGCTGCCAACAACCGGTTTTACGGGCTACGCACCAATGGATACAAACTGATGGTACCCGACGACTAACATACGCCACGTGTCTGTATTCTTGTAAAGAAAACCATAAACGTCCTTGTACTTAACAATTTCAGTGACTAAGATAACATGGCTGTTGCAGTGGTAATCGATCAAAGATCAAATTGGTTTGTTTCTTGTTACATGGCACTAGCCCCCCCCCCCTGCGAAATTGTCAAGGGTGTTGTGGCTGAAGCCACGAGCATTGGTGTGCCTCTTATTTTGGGGGCTGACTCTAATGCTCATAATGAAGTATGGGGCAGCTCCAATACAAATGGTCGAGGTGAGGAACTTATTGATTTCATCCTCGCCTATGACCTTTAAATCGCTAATATTGGCAGCAAACCGATCTTCCTCACATCAAAACGTAGGTAGGTTCTTGACGTTACCATGGTCAGGGAGCGGCACTCGCATCTTCTTTGTGACTGGAGGGTTTTACAGGGGTGTTCATTCTCTGATCATAGGTACATATTGTTCAACAGAAAGAGGACGGACTGGAAGTTATTTAAACCTCTGGTCCGATCCTCACTGGAAACTGTTCTTACAAGCATTGACTGCTAGCATGAATTAGATCAGACGGTTGACACCCTTACTAAATCTCTCAAATCCGCGTCTAGGGCAGCATGTAATCCACCCGTAGCCAGAGCGAATCCCAAATCCCTCTGGTGGAATATGGATTTCAGCACCCTGTGAAGAGAGTCAAGAAGGGAGTTCAGTAGCTCGAAAAGGTCTAATGATCGCTGGATAAAACGAAGTTGAGGGCTTTTACGAGTAAGTATGCCATACGCAAGGCAAAGAAGGCCTCATGGAAATCTTTCTGTGGAAACGTGAAGAATCTTAGCGAGGTTAATCGCCTTCGTAAGGTTTCAAACACGACACCGAAGGCTATGGGGTGCATCATGAACGCTGAGGGCATTTGACTCTAAACGTTCTCATAGACGCACATTTCCCGGGCAATTATTGTCCTTCAGAAGCGGTACACCAAACGGAGCAAAAAACCAGCTCAACGCCGTCGTTCAGAATATCTAATTCTCAACTGAGGTGGGCTATTAGCTCATTTGAGTCATTTAAATCTCCGGCTGCTGAACTTCGAGAGCTAGCAGACCAAATGGTATAGCCGTTAGAATTATAAGTTTTTCATTCTTGATTAAACTTTACGTTAGTTTAAGAATGTACAAATATTATAAATAAAAAAAAAAAAGTTCAACTCATTTCAATATTACTATTTATCGTTGAAACTGCTGCTATATTTTCTATGTAGAATAGACAAGAGGTTTTCCTCGTTTTATTTAGGACGTATTCATATCAATAAGAAATTTCCATTTTTATCAAAATCCATTTTTAAAATAAAATTCTATGCACTATAAATAACATTGAAATTTGACACCAAATCAAAATAAAAGCATTCCATATAAGAATCTACGAACCAAATTAGTAATGCAAAGCATATTATCTCTGGAGGTCAGATGGCTTTTGTATTTAAATTAGGCTAAATCGTATTATGAACAGGAAAATGCTATCGCATACGAATCACCAGTGAATCAACTTCCGACCAAATTCATTAATGCAAAAGCACTAAAAACCTGATACTCGATACGGAATTCAGCCAAGGCAATATGTAGGTGGGTATGCATATTATCGTTGCAAGTTTTTTAATTGCTTCAGCGACAAACCTCGATGGCTATGATTCATGTTGGAGAACTTAGTATGCTGTACATGTTAATTTTAAAATAAACACTGCAAAGTATGTAAACATGCAATTGTGATGAAAAAAAATGAAATGCTCGTGAAGATGATGCTGATGAGAAAATGTGTTAAATCTCCTTCTATTTTCAGGTATTCTTTCTTCTCTAATTGAAGCTGTGGAGCTTGACTAGTTATATACAGCCTTGGCCAAAAGTATTAGGCACCCCTTCAAAACACATGTAATTTGAAACGTGTGTTCAAATTGATAATTTCTTTTAATATTTACGATACTGGTTTGTTCAAACAATAATAACAGCGATAAACGATCTTCTTTGAAGAGCCATAAAACATCTGGCGTGCAAATTCCAGGAAATGGGGTATTTGAGAAATTGTTGATAATATTTTGTCAGTCTTCATTTGTTACTTATAGGGTGCTTGTTTTTGTGATTAATTTGCAAACTAAACACTCTGTGCAATACAATATGCCTAAAACGAGTGAACTTGGTATTGAAAAACGCTGTAGAAATCAGTTTCTACATGAACAAGGTAAATCTCAAGTTGAGATTGCCAAGCTAGTGAAATGTTCTCGGTGCGCAGTGCAATCTGCAATCATGCGGTTTGCGGAGACCAGTTCTCACGAAAATAAGCCAAGAACAGGCAGAAAACGCGTAACTTCAAAACGCCAGGACAGAAAACTTGTCCGCAACTCTTTGAAGGAGCGTAAAAAAACATCTTCTGCGCTTGCTGCTAGCCTGTCGGAAAACTTGGGGAAAGTAACAAGTGCTCGATCGGTAAGGAGGCGTCTCACAGAAGCAGGCTTGAAAGGTTGTAAAGCTAGAAAGAAGCCGTGGCTTTCAGCAGCCAACAAAAAAAATCCTGTTAGAAAATACAAAAAACCTGTTTCAATTTTTTTGAAAAATTTTCTGAAATCAAGGCCTCCGTAAAAAATTAGGGTTATTGTTGTTTGAAAAAGGTTATAATTAAGCTTACCTGGAAACTAGATTCATCGGACCACAGAACATTTGCCCAATCCTCTTCTGTGAAATGCTGGTACCGAAGAGCCCATTCCAAGCGATTTTTTTTGTTGGCTGCTGAAAGCCAGGGCTTCTTTCTAGCTTTACAACCTTTCAAGCCTGCTTCTGTGAGACGCCTTCTTACTGATCGAGCACTTGTTACTTTCCCCAAGTTTTCCGACAGGCTAGCAGCAAGCGCAGAAGATGTTTTTTTACGCTCCTTCAAAGAGTCGCGGACAAATTTTCTGTCCTGGCGTTTTGAAGTTACGCGTTTTCTGCCTGTTCTTGGCTTATTTTCGTGAGAACTGGTCTCCGCAAACCGCATGATTGCAGATTGCACTGCGCACCGAGAACATTTCACTAGCTTGGCAATCTCAACTTGAGATTTACCTTGTTCATGTAGAAACTGAATTCTACAGCGTTTTTCAATACCAAGTTCACTCGTTTTAGGCATATTGTATTGCACAGAGTGTTTAATTTGCAAATTAATCACAAAAACAAGCAGCCTTACCCTATAAGTAACAAATGAAGACTGACAAAATATTATCAACAATTTCTCAAATACCCCATTTCCTGGAATTTGCACGCCAGATGTTTTATGGCTCTTCAAAGAAGATCGTTTATCGCTGTTATTATTGTTTGAACAAACCAGTATCGTAAATATTAAAAGAAATTATCAATTTGAACACACGTTTCAAATTACATGTGTTTTGAAGGGGTGCCTAATACTTTTGGCCAAGGCTGTAGTTCTGATATTTTGGTGTATGAAAAGCAAAGAAACTACCGAAAACTATTACTCACGATTTTATTCTTTTGTCTGTTTTATGAGAAAAGTTTCTATGCAACACAATAGATGTAGATATTTTCCCGTTCAAATAAAATTGCAACGTTCGAAATACGTTGGCAGGCAACATATCAAAAGTAATTTCGCAGAGTATAAATTGATGTTTTTGAATAAACTAGAAGAGCTTATCCAAGATTAATATTGATCGAAACTTATCATCGTCGTGATCCATACCTGAAATAAAAGAAAAATCTTGTTTAAAATTACGGCGAAATCAATTGAGTTTAGTATGAATTAAAGTGTGAAACATTTTGCACACATGTTTCACCAAACTATGAGTAGTGAAATTTATGAAAGACCTGTCAGCATCACAATATGACTTTATTCAAGCCGCTTTAACATATGTACGTACAACATACGATCATGTACAGTTCAGTTAGTACTGTGTCCGCAATCACGTAGCAAGTCGTATCACCCATCAGCATCTTGTTTTAATCGCCATCGGTATGGAATGTACCGTTACAGCGTCCACTCTACAGCTACAACGAGAATTGTACTCGGATTCGCTGTCACCTTTGAAAATCCGTTTACATTGCTAACGATGACCTGCAACAAGTGGATTTCAAAATGACGAACGCGAAAAATTGCAGTTGGTGATTGAATGTCCGAAAGCGGTCATCATAAGTGCTTCTTCCAGGTGAGAAAAATGTGAAAAGAAGAAAGGCTCTAATTTTGTACATTCCACAGTACGCCTAGCCTATTGACTCTGTAGCAGAGAAACCTCAAATACAGTGTTTGCATGTACACACGTAGAATGGAAATGGACATAAAATTTAAATTAATGCCGAATGCGAGTGGAGAAATTGAACGTAGTGTAAAATGTGACAATGGTGCGGCACGTAGTGTCACAAATTGTATGGAAATATTTCGCAGACAAGTATTATTGTCTGGATTTGCGATGGCTGAAATGAATTGAACTCTTTTGCTGAAAACACGTTATACCAACTTACAATATTTCGGCAAGAATACCGTGGATTATCCGAAATCGACAAAAGATGGTTTTTGGAAATTCGTAGTTGAATTTGGTAAATTTATTTTAGGATTTGATTTGACGAAAGTATTACTATTCATATTCATAGAAAATGTATTTCAATGAAAATGAATCAAACATTGCAAAATTATCACATTTCAAAAATTCGCGAGTCTCTATATATTTTTTTCTTTACCACGAAATTTTAGTGTGTGAAATCTATTTCCCGTGAAAAATGGAAGCTTTTATAAAAAGAGTTTTTTTGAAAGTTCGCAGTGGATAACGATACCACAAAAAACTTTTCTGCTTTCAAAAGGCTTATGAAAAAACACAAGCTTACAATTCAGGCTTTACGGTTCCTAGGCAATACTTTTAAAATCAAATTGGCGATTTAAATTGAATTGATGCAATCATAAAATAAAGTTAACTGAATTAATTTTAATCACACAGTATGGTGATATAAAAAATCCCTTTAAATACATCAAAAAAATGTCCACTAGGAAACGAGTTTTTTGTTGTTTGATAAGGAAACTGATGTTTTTAAGGAACCTAATTTTTTTTTAAAAGTACCTAAACTTTAGAAGATTGTGTAGCCGAGTAGTTAGAGCTTTGCGGTAAAAATTTGACGAAAGAATTTTGAAGTGGCAGCATCTTACTTGGCAGTAGTTGCTCGAATTCGGTTGCTTTTTATGCTTCCAAGAGCAGAATTTAATTCAAAACACATCTGAAAGTCAAGTTTCAGGCACATAAATGAAAAACTTTAAGTAATATTCGAAGTTCTGAACAAGATAGTGAGTTTTTAAATTTTTCCAAATGATTTAAGGACTGACCCAGTAAAATTTGGCCCCTTTTTCTTTGTGAATATTTCCGTGTGCATATCTGCTCCGGATCTTTAAGCCACATGGTAACCTTTTAGGTAAAGGACAGAAAACTATATTAGTATTTATTCATCCAGGAGCTCTTTAGCTGACAACAAGGACACGAAACAAGAAAAAATACGAAAAAAATGATTTCCAAATACGTGGAAAATTTCGAAATCAAGTTTTCCAAATATTGTTAAGGACGTTAAAACTTCACTTTCAACGGCGGTGGGGAGAAAGCGAATTATAAGAAGGAGCTAGTTGTTACCAAAGAAAGAAGATCAGGTAGAGAATCTGAAAGCTTAGACAAGGGCTTAGCAAAGAAAATTGTCAGGTAGTTCGAGACCAAAGCTAACATTTTCCTTTCGAGATATGGCAGTAGTTGCTAGTACATCGAAGTCAACGGTCGATTGAATGAAGAACATTACAAACTGAAAACATGTAAGATGTAGAAAGTTTCAGATAGATCCGAGGAAAAGCAAAAAGTAGCAAAAGGCAGGCGATATATCTATAACGTAAGGCATAATCAATGTCCAGGTTAACATCCAGGAATGTTTGCAGACACAGTTGTTGCCTTTATACCTATTAACCATGAAGAGTCCTTGTTGTTTTAGCCAGACCTAGCATCAAGTCATATTATGCTAAGAAAACTCTAGAGCGGTATGAAGCAACCACGTCATTTTAGTCTTCGAGGATGCCAACTCACCAAATTATCCAGAACTTAGATCAATAGCACGATACTGGACTCAAATGAAACGAATATTGAAGGAAACAATGAGAAAATTAAAATTGTATCTTCTTTTAAAAAATACATAGAAAAAAGCATACGAAATCGTTAATGAGGCCTCTGTGAAAAACTTAATGTCGGGTCTCAATTGAAAAATTCAAAATGCTCAATCTAAACGACATTAGCGTTTACAAATGTAGTTTCTGTACGTCTTTAGGAGGTAAGCTATAATAAAAAGGCCCCATTTTCTTAAATTCAAAAGGTTTCGTTTTATGTGCTTTAGTAAAAAGGCTAAATTTTACTAGGAACGTTCTTAGTGGCATCTTTGTGGAATCCATAAAGTTGGGACTTGCTTTTTTTTGTTGTTGTAAATGGTCAAAAAAATTCTCAAAATATACGCGGATTCCAAACCACGAGCTATGTAAGATACCTACTTACGAAAAAAAGTCCATATACGAGCCACGAACCCGATCGACTCTGGCGTAAAGAAGCCAATCGTGGATTTGAACTTGCTCCTCAAAGCATTGCACGCAAAGAATGTGCTAATCATCATTGTACTAATCCACATAGTAATGACAGTACGGTGTACCCACTTAAGGTGCCTTTTGAAATAACAATACCCTGTTATGAATTGGCATAGGTAAAAGTTAACCTCTTCGTGCCCACAGCTGACTCATGAGTCCAGTAGACGTATCCAGTGACGTTTGTTGTTTGCTCTCCAGCGTTGTTGCCAAAGCTGGATGGTTCGCGTACATGCGTGTACTAGAGCTTATATTCCGTTCCAATCAGAGCGAGTGAAGTACGGTTCTCTGCGTTCAAGCGCAAGTAGATCTATCGGGATTACTCCCGATACCAGCAACACCGGATCTCCGGACACCATGCGGTAGCTATTGGGGATACGTAGGGCTCCTCAGCGCTGGAAGCTGGCATTTCGCGTTCTCGACTTGTTTGTTTGGAGTGCGTCTGCCCAAATTTCTGCCTGCTGCAACGCTCACTAATTAGGACGATCTGAGCCTTTTTTCGCAGAAGAGCTGCATGAGGAGGTCGTCAGCTGCTCTGTGATGCTGCAGTTTTTCTTGGGGAATCCTGATTTTCTCTCCTGTTGCCTCTTTTTAAGGTCGAGTGTGCTTTTGAACACCTTATAAGAGCTCGAACTTATGAATGCTTCGCGCCATTTACGCTATACTTTTCGACCCGAAGCATGCACTTGGGTTCGGAAGAGCAGCTTGTCACACGATGGCCGGAATGGCTACACTCTCAGCAGCTGTTACTATGGTTTCAGCCTTTACAGCTGCTCCATGTGTGATCGTACCCCAGACAACAGTAGCGATGTATCACCTTCTCATCGGGTGTATAGCATAACTATCTTGACTTGGATTTTGAGGGGTGGTGCTTCGTCCAGCTCTACCACCACCCTTCTCTGCTCTCTTGAGTTTAGAGGGAACAAATTGATCTTCCCTTTGGTATTTCGTTCCTCCCTCAAGTTATACTTTGTAGCTACTATCACTTCCTCATCACATGTGGGGCTATCGATGCCTATAAAATCGATTTTGACACTAGGGGCCCATTAATTTCACGTCCCCTTGGCCTTCCACAGATGTTCGGATCGTTACAATGCTTAATTTCTAGTGATACCCAACTTTTTCTTCTTCGACGGAATTGCGTTCCGGTTTCATGCAGCTGAACTCCTTTACGAATCGCACCTAGGACCTCAGCGTACGTTTTCCTTGGAGCTGGTTAAATCATCACAGCTTTTAATTTTTTTGCCACTGCTTCCGTCTACTTTTCTTCCACTTTTTAGGATTATTTCTAGGTGGTATATCTGTCCCATGATTTTCTTTTTGTCTTTGTATATGCTTGCCGAGAAGAGGCCTGCCCAGTCTTTTTCTCTATCCCAGCCATCCATTCACCACGCTCAGAAGCCAACGACTCTTTCCTAGTCCTGTGGTCCGTTTCTTTAAATTACCAATAGAGAAGATATCTGCTACAATTCTCTATTTGACGTCATTTTGACGGCACTCTCCATTAGTAACATTAGGGCAAACAGTTTTGGCATATCTATCTCCCTATTTCTGTTCGAAATTTTCTCGTTCTATCCCTCTAAACACATTTCTTCATATAATTCGCTACTATATTGTGAAAAAATCGCAAAACTAAATTTTCGCGACGTCATCAGATAGATATTTTTTTCCATTCGAGTTATAGAAACGAGCCACTGATTTCCTCAGGACTGGATTTAATCATACTTTCATTTTATTGGGATTGAGTGACACCTAGAACAACAGCGGGTGTAATCACTTCGGTCAAGTGCAGCATCAAGTGCGTTTGTTTGTACTCTTTCTCTGCATTTTGCCAGTTCGTTCGATAGGTGGAGATACCTTCGAAGGCCTACACCAATTCTAACCATCATTCACCAGCTCCGAGATATTCTTCTGCGCTGAAGGGACCTACAGTATTTTACGTAGGATCCGCTTCCGTTTGGGAAGTATTAACTCTTCAGTGGTCAGCCTTTTCAGGAAAGTTTCACGCATCCCCAAATATATTATTGTCACCGACCTTCTGGCATATCAAGGGGCTGTTGGACGCAGCTACTAGTCAATTCGCCCGTGTTGTTACGTTTTTTGTTTGCATATACAGAATTTTCTGTTTTTGTCAATTTGCCCGAGAGCGTTTATCGTGTGAGGAAGAGTCTTCAGGACCCTTGGCTTCGTTGAAAAAACAAACTTTTCTATAGAGGTGCTTGCTTCCTTAAGTTCTGCTGTCCTCATTTCTCTGTCCGTTAGTCCGTCTGTCGTTCCGTCGATAGTGACGCGTTGTGATTTGTAATCGAATCCATTTTTAAGTAGTTGGGTGTCCTAAAAGAGCCGTTATCGCCGTTCGTAAATCAAGTCGGCTATCAAAATCGTTCAAACTGTTTAACATGCAAAGTCGTTCCAATAGTTTGTTTACTTGGGGTGCGTCACGTCAATGCGATTTAAGTTAGTTTTAAGCCATGTATATTTCCCAAATGTGTGGAGATTAGGGCCTATGATCAATTTTTGGAATGGTAATGATCTCGTGGCGAAAATAAACAGCAAATATTTGGGTTTCGAAAATTCGTTAAAATTTGCGGGTGGTAGCCATAAATTTCTTTTTACTCCTATAGCTTCTAATGCAGTCATCGGATAGAAACAAAGTTCGCAGTGTGGGTTTACCTCAACGGGAGGCAGATTTTGGATTTGGTGTTAGCAAAAACTTTAGGTTGCAGTCCTGGTTAAGTGCTGCCAGCACTGATCATTTTCATCATTTATGATTCATTTCATAATTCATTTAGAAGCTAGCATTAGTTTTATATTATAAGCTTCATTTGATGAAAATAAGCAACAAGTGTTTTATTCTCCTAAATTTTCAAATTTATGCGTCTTTTAGACTTGGGAATTCATTCTATGCTATGAGTTTCGGTGGAGTCATTGGAACAAAGTGGTTCCTGATCATTGATACAGACTTGATGCCATAATGAGCACGTAAAATAGCAATATGCATTGAAAATCTACACGATTCTTAATAAAAATTAATATAAACGGTACTTCGAAAATCAGTGTTTCTAACGGTTCCTATGCACTAGAGTTTTTCAATTCAATTCAAGTTCACGAACAGGTGTTGGCAAACTACTTACTAATAAGCTGCATTCACTTCATTGAAAATAATTTCGTTGGAGAGAACTTCTACATTGACTGCACCACTTATGATATCAAAGGTTAGGCATGCACTTAACAGTATTCTTCTAGAAGAGAGAGAGGCATTAAATTAAGAAGGCTCAGTCTCGTTTTGTAAGAAAGAAGATGTTGGAAGTCTTTTGGATCAAAGAGGTCTCTCAAAGCGAAAAGTAAAAACTGTTTCTGAACAGATTCCACTCTATCACTATGTAGCTCAAAAACTGGGTTCCATATTATTTATTTATTTATTTATTTATTTATTCAAATCCATTTTTACAGGCTGCTGCCCAATTATAAAAATAGAAATATTAGACAAAGCGAAAAAGATATTAAAAAAGAAAAAAGAAAAATTAACAAATAATTGAAAATATTAAATAAACACATATTTGAAATTACAAAAAATTAATGCCAATATGCAAGTTAATATGAAAAGAAAGTGCGAAAAAGTAAAAAAAATTAAAAGAATTTAAAAGAAAATCAAACATTATAAGGAACTTTAAGAATTAAGTCTTTAATTTGTGATTTAAATTGTGCGAACGTTAGCGGAAAAGGACCAAGCTGAAGATCGTTGTGCTTCCTGGGGATACGCACTAGCGGCGAGTTAAAATAAACATCAGATCGCGCGAAGGGAAGAGAGAACATTAGTTGAAATCTATCCGATCGATTGACGCTCCGCATACACAGCATACGACCAAGATCGGAGAGCATAGGGCAATGGAGTAGCTTGAAAAGCAAGCACTCGTCAAGAAACACTCGTCGGGAATCTAAGGAAGGAATTTGGAATAAGGATAGACGATCACTATACTCACAGTAAGGGATATTGAATTTAAACAACAGGGAGCGAGTAAACCTACGCTGAACGTATTCCACTGCCTCGTTAAGATATTTATGACGGGGAGACCACACTTGACAACAATATTCTAGAATGCTACGAACAAGTGAAAAAAACAGATGGAAAGAGGTAGCGATGCTAGTAAACGAAGAAGAGCATCTAAGAATGAAACCGGACAGACGAGAAGCCTTGGTGGTTATATAGGCAATGTGCAGGTCAAATTTGAGCTTTGGATCAAAGTGCACACCAAGATCCTTAAAATTATCAACAGCCGTGATGGAAGATCCGTACAGTGTGTAGGAATATATTACGGGTGATGTTTTAAACGTATAGGACATTTGATGACATTTGGATATGTTCAAAGTAAGATAATTAGTAGCGCACCAGTCGCAAAGAGAACGGAGATCGTTTTGGAGTTGGAGGCAGTCGCTGATAGATTCGATTACTTTGAAAATCTTGAAGTCATCAGCAAACAAGAGGCAGGGAGAACGAACAAAAGAAGGGAGATCATTTATAAAGACTAGGAATAATAAAGGACCAAGAATAGAGCCCTGAGGCACACCGGAGAGTGGACAAAAAGGGGAAGAGGTGGAGGATTGCACAGATACAACACAAGAACGGCCAGAAACATAGGATGAAAACCAAGACAAAAGGGAACCTGACACCCCATAACTTCGAAGCTTGGCAAGAAGAATTCCGTGATCAACAGAATCAAAAGCTTTTGAGAAGTCGGTATACACCACATCCACTTGCTTCCGTTGGTCTAAGGCAGAAGCAACAAAGTTAGTAAAACATATAAGATTAGAGGTGGAGGATCTACCTTTAACAAAACCATGCTGTTCCGGAGCAAGGAAGGGATGGAGGAGAGGAAGCAGCCTGTTGTAAACCACTCTTTCAAGAACTTTACCAAAACAAGGAAGGAGGGAAATTGGACGGTAGTTGGAAACGCAGCTTGGGTCTCCAGACTTGTGGATGGGAGAAATATAAGCAGATTTCCAACTGTCAGGGAAGCAGCCGGAGGAGAGGCTGAGGTTAAATATAATAGATAAAGGAACACATAAAGATGATGATAGTGATTTGGCCAACAGATTAGGGATACCATCACAACCACAACCGACATTGACATCAAGACACTCGAGTAAGGATTCAATTTCAAGAGGATTGGTGTAAAAGGAAGATAGGGAATGTGAAGCAACACGGGGAATATCACAGGGCAAGTTATTATTATGTCGAGAAAAGAAGGAAGAAAAATATTTTGCGAAAAGGTCGCAAATTTCACTTGGATTAGATGCAGTATCGTTATCGAGGAACATGGAAACGGGGAAACGATGGGAACTTTTGAGGGAACGGACATACGACCAAAAGGGTTTTTGGTGATTAGAACAGATAAAGGACTCAATGCTGGAAAAGTAATCTCGGATAGCTTGATTGACAGCCGTTTTGGCAGAAGATCGTAGCCTTGAAAATTCGAGGAAGTCATCATGAGAGCCTGTATGCTTAAATCGAGCTCGAGCGACATCCTTAGCTTTCAGGGCTGACGCCACATCACGACGAAACCAAGGAGCGTCATTGGGCTTGCGAGGACGTCTGGATGGAGTGAAACGGGAGATAAGGTTAGATAGGAAGTTGTGGAATTTTATGGCAAGCTCATTGACAGTGAGGCCGCGAGAAAAGGAGAACCAGTTAACCGAGTTCATTTCAGTCATCATACTAGAGAAATCAGCTTTATGGAAGTTAAAGCGCATGGGACGAGAAGGAGCTCTAGATGTCTGAAGATCGATATGAAGTGCGATTGAGAGAGGAGGATGATGTAAGTCAGCTTGGACGTAGGGAAAGGATGCGGTATGGACACTGATATTATTGGAGGGAATATTAGATAGAACGAAGTCTAGTATTTTGTTATTTATATTGGGAACACAGTTTACTTGGGAGAGTGAACACAAAGATAAAAAGGATGAGGTTATTAAGGAAATATTGCTGGAAGAGATTATTGAAGAAAAGTTATGATTCCATACCAGGTTCGGTAAGTTAAAATCACCACATATTAAAGAAAAATCAGAAGGAAAGCTAACGTTGAGGTAGGTTGAGAGCTCATCAAAAAATTTACTATAAACCGTAACTGAGGAATTACAAGGAACATATACTGAAAAAACAATGAGAATTTTTGTGGGAGCAAGGGTAACACGCACAGCAATACATTCAACAGGAGGAGAAGGAGAGAAATCCATACAGAATGTTCCTTGAAGAGAACCGTGAACTGCAACCAATACACCCCCGCCATCGCTTTTACCTGATGTAGCTCGATCACGATCGCGACGGAAGACAGTATGAAACGGAAACAGCTCGTTATCATAAATATCTACTGTTAACCATGTTTCGGTTAAACAGATTATATGATCAGACGAAAGAGTAGAGGAGAGATTCAGCGTGTTCAGCTTAGTCCTAAGTCCACGAACGTTCTGGTAGTATACATGAATTGGATTTATCTTATTAATTCCTAAAGTTCTGATTCCATTGGTTCTGATTCCAGTTAAGCACCCATTATCATCTGAAGTTGAGGTTCTTACGTTATGGAGACTTTTGGTTTTATTTGGTGAAAATTTTTACGAGGTCTCCTGGTGAATTCCTTAAACAGTACTCCAGATGGCCAAAATCCTTTGTGAAGTAGAAGATCAGTGCCAGCAGTTACCGTTATTTTAAACGAGGAGATTTCCTGATTCTGCAGGTTATCAGGTGTCAGCTTTTTGCAGATTAGCAAAGGTGGTGAGTAGCCAAGTTTGGCAGTGGTGTAATCCATGATTGCTTCTGCTGAAGTATTGTATGCGAAACGCGATACAAATACATGCAATGGTGGCGATGCAACAACCAGGCGTGGTAGAGTACGAGCTGGCTGACAAGGCTGAGAAAGACCTGTTGAAGATCTCAGTTGACCTGCAGTCGGTGCATGATCCGATAACAAAGAGTCGGAAGATGTAGCAATTAAAACGGCGTTAGCATCTCTAGCGGAAATATCACTTTGTGGGACTGGTGAAACACGTTTTCGTTGAGCTGGAGGCTTGGAAGATGGATTAGTTTGCGCCTGTGAGCTCGGAGAGTTCATTTGTCGAAAATCCACTGGTGGTACCGATTCAGCCGATGTAAGAACAGGCTGCGCCTGAGAGTTACGCTGCAGCAGCTGGGCATGGGTTAAATGCAATTGCTTTTGGCTGCGAGTGCAAATTCCAGCCGGTAGAGGAATTTCAAGAGAAACAGGTGAAGCAGGAGATAAAATCGTAGTCGCTTCACAGATGTTCAGCGAATCTTGTGAAGTTGATGTAGATGGACGCTCCGTTAACGCGAATTTAAGGAGCTTTTCTGTCTCCTTGCGGGAATCCTCAAGCTGCTTACTAAGAACGTTGAAGGAAGCCTCGAGCGTAGCAAAGTTCCGAAGATTGGCCCTGAGTCTCTCAACGTAGGTTGATATCGAGAACTTCCGACATTTATCGCAGTAGTAATGGATGCCGGAGTCCGCGCGATTGATACAATCGCCCATGGGTGCAGTGAAACCTGCACACTTGGCGTGAAATGATAGACCGCAAAACCCAAAGCATGTTATGAGGGGTGTTTTATCGGCTTTGTCGCAGCAAGCATTGGCGGAACAGAGCGACATCATCAAAGAATATGTATGAAAATCCAGGAAAACAAATTTCAAATATATGAAAAACCGATAGCACTTTTATAAGTAAATGTACAATATTGGCAGTACTACGACAAAAAAAATGCAGGCATACTCCAATAGATGACGCACCAGAGTGATATATAATGTTTTGGTAACCCATATATTCTTGAACTCTTTAGCACTGGCAAGGATTTTGTCATAGTGGAGGTTGAAGCGCATCTTGTTGTCCAATACTACCCCAAGATCTATAATATGACCAACCCTATTCAATATGGTGTTGTTAAGGCAATAAGAATACTTTTTGATCGTATTCTTACGGGAAAAGCTTATTACATGGCAATTAATAGCTTATTACATGGCAATTAATAGCTGTAGCTTGGATTGTAGAAAAGTTCCGTCAGATTGCGTGTTTGCTGCATAAAAGAGATGGGATACACCAAGCGATGTCTCAGAAAGATCGAAGATGAAGATGTTAAAAAGTAGGGGACCTAGATGACTGCCTTGCGGTACTGCAGAAGATGCGAAAACTGTTTTAGATAAGTGGCCCTGGAATTTAACAAGCTGAGTTCGATCGCGAAAATAAGAGTGGAGCCAATTAAGAAGAGACCCTGATATACCAAAGTTGCGAAGCTTGTATACTAGAGTTTGATGGTCAACCCGGTCGAAAGCCTTACTAAAGTCCGTATAGACTGCGTCAATTTGATTTCCTTTTTCCATTTCACAGAGCACATCAGAAACTAGGATCATGAGATTGGTAGAAGTCGATCTACCCTTATGAAATCCATGTTGTTGCTCATTTAGAAGAGGGTCAATTATACGAGTAAGTTTTTCACAAACTAACTTCTCAAAAAGTTTGGGGATAAGACATAGAATAGCAATCCCCCGATAATTATCGACTGATCGTTTATCACCACTTTTGAAAATAGTCGTAAGGTATGAAGATTTCCAGAAAGATGGAAAAACACCTAGGGAGAGGGAGGGCTTAGATTTACATCTTTAGGGCTTAGATTTACATCTTTACAGCAACATATATCTTTTAGTTATATTGTAAGCTATACAAGTGTTGATATAAATTTACTTGAATTTGTCATATAAAAGCCCAAGGAAAATTCAATGAAATCGGACTTCAGATGAGATTTAATTTTAACGGCAGGACAAAAAGTAATTAAGTTTTTTAATTATCATAGAGTAATCCCATCACGTATAGATGCTTAAATATAAATGATTACTATAATTAAATTTATGGCTAAAATCGATACTGTTGAAAAGAATTCAGGAATGTGAGTCATAGAATGTTTCGTGTCTCTTGCCATTTACGTTCTAATGGAAGTGCTAATCGGTTTTCGGCATCAAATTGCATTTACTTATTGATTCAAACCAGACTGGAAATTCAACAGCCAAATAATTGAATGACTGTCAATTCGAAAAACACTCAATTAGCATTCATGATGTCGTCTAACCGCAAACGAGTGGTTTACCCATAAATGTTTCCGTATATAAAATTATCGGAAATCGTTTTTGCTTTTGACCAATAGATACCATATATGGTTCGATGAGTGCAGTATCCATGAAAGTGAAAATCATTAACCTTTAGCAAGACCTTGCATCGCAAATCATGTGTATGTATTTCGGCTACTTAAGTTGTGTGAATGTAGCCAATATATGTCTGAGACTACATACATATACTTTCCTTCAGTTAGTATTATTAGCTTGAATCGAAAATTGCAATCTGAATGAGATTGAAGAATGTTGGCTTTTTTTATCTGTAGTGATATTCGTAAATTGGTATAATTTGTGATGCACAGTCATTGTGAATATGTTACTTTCACTTACAAAAATTATACGTACTTAGTTGTGGTGATTTTCTACCATCAGATATCCATTTCTATTTAATTAATCTTCGACAGATGGCTAGTCATGTTTCATGTCAATCTTCATTTCAAATCATTAAATGTAATCTGTGATAATTTCACGCATTAGACGATCACAGAGAAACGTGTGGCTACGATTAGAAATTTATGCATGCTTAAACCGTGTGACTTTTTGAAATATTCCCTTCTTTTCATATGTCTGAGCCCAAAAATGTTATGCTACTTTATGGAAACTCTTAAATTTCTACATATATGTACATTTATGTTCGACAAACTGTGTTTGTTAATTTTCATTAATAGCCTTAAAGTTTGATTGGTTGGATTAAAATAAGATTGGAAGCCAAATGAGGCCCAATTTAAAATAATGGTACCGACGGATTCAGAAAACAATCATTAAAGTAGAATAGTTTTTGCATATAAATACAAGTCTTGATAAATGTGGACATATCAAATATTAAGCTCGTTAGAAATGACCATCAGGAATAAATTTATGTTGAAAATTGTATAATACGAAATATGGTAAATATGACAGTAATCTGGAAAAAATGTTAACGGAGTGATGGCAGTGTGAATATGCAAATGAGTCTGTTGAGTATTCTGCTAATCGGGCATAGTTAAAGGCATATACATCAAAGAATCGTATTTCCGATGTAACAAAATTGTGGCAGAAAGTCCGGTCTTCCAGACTTGGGATTCAGTGGCTCGTTTCTGTAACTTACAAATAGATAATTTTTTTACCGCAATTCTCTATTTGACTTCATTTTGACGGCATTCTCTATTAGTGCGTTCTTGTCTGAGAGCATAAAGACTTTCGGAGGGGTAACGTCTATTTAAAATCCATTCAAGGTGAACCTACCACTTTAATAAATTTTGAACGCTATTTTCCCCTATTTGACAAGTAACATAAATTTGTTGATACGGGTGTTTTGAATTGAAATAAGTGGAAAATAACGTTTTTCTTCTGTTAAGAGTAGCTCTGCAAAAAATTGTTGATCGCTTTTCGTCGGAGAGCTTGTGTTCAAATCATTAAGTTTTTGAGTGTTTTAGGGCTAAAAAGCGATGAATTTACAGTGGAATTTGTGCTAATGTGTTTTGTTGCAAATCAAGAGAATTCTAGTCGATGTCGACTAATTATAGCTTCTTTTTGCAAGTAAGTAATAGTCAACTGGCTTAGTTAACCAGATTTTTTTCTTAGTAGCATTAATTCTAAAAAAAAAACTTTACAATTAGAGTCCTCGAAATTTTTGTATATAAATTAATGCCATTTTGATGGTAGCCATGGTGATACTACCAAAAAAAGGCACAAGAGTTAAGTAGCTTAAAGGAATGTAGGAAATATTAAAAGTTATGGAAAATAATGCATTTTTAAATTTTAAATTAAATATTCTTCTGGTAAATAATTAGATATGTGAATAAAATATGTGGTGTAAATGATAAATCCAACATATATACATATTTATAAATCTGCTACAATTTAAGCTTAAATATTCAATCACAATCAAAATAAGGCTAACGTACCTCTTCTTCTTCTCATAGTGACGCAGTTTATTGACTTTTTTCGTTAAAATTGTGAATTTAGCGCAAATGTGCGCAAAAAGTTTACAATAGATTCAATAAGCAGACCCTCTTCTTAAGACCAACAAGGATAGAAAAAAAAGATATTATACCAAACTTTAAAAATGTAGCTCCTGGAATTAAGGCGGATGATTTCAAATGCGTCAAGGATCTTGTTGCTCCACTTTTTGCTTCTATAATTAGCTAGCACATGGATAAAGGCAGGCACCTTTCCCAATGTTTTGAAAAACCTCTCTTACCATCCCCATCTACAAGAGTGGTGATCTTGATGATCCAAATAACTAAAGGCCAATTTCATTACTAAGTGCTTTCAGTAAGACCGCCGAAAGAGTTATCAGCTCTAGATTAGCTCGCTTTACTAATAACACGATAGGCTTTGATCAAAATCAATGTGGCTTCCTCACTGGCAGCAATACAAGTGCAGCTCTCATAGATGTGCAACATTATATCAACAGCCAATTGAACAAAGCTTTATCTGTTACATCATAACAATTTAGGCCATATTTAAATGAACTAGGTATCCGAGGAAAAAAAACGATCTAATAAAAAATTACTAATCTAATGGGATCATAAGTACTTAGTTCCAAGATAAAACTAGTGATGGGAGAGTTATAAACAAGGCATTCCGCAAAGATCCACTTTGTGACAAACTCTTTATTTGCTCTATGTCCAGAGGGAAATGAACTAATAAAAAATTACTTATCCAATCGTTATATAAGTACTCATATCAAAGGTGAAACTAGTGATAGGAGAGTGATAAATATAGGCATTCCTCAAGGATCCATTTTGGGACCAACTCTTTATTTGCTTTATGTCCAGATTTATGCAGATGACACCCTTATATTAATTTCAAATCGAGATTCAATTGAATTAGGGTGGAGGATTAATGATGATTTAGATAGATATTTCAATTGTCTAGTTACTAATAAATTAAAAATAAATGTTAATAAAATGCATTACTTGATTTTCAAACAGAAAAAATAAAGAAACCATATAATTAAACATCTTGATTAACAACCAACACATTGATAGGCTAGAAAAGGCTAAATATCTAGGATTAATAATTGATGACAAATTGTTATGGTCGTATCAAGTGAGAAAAGTGAAAGCCAAGATTTGTCCCTTTGTAGGTTTCCTCAGAAGACGATGCTACTTGAGCATTCTTCTAAAAAACATGATTTACCATGCTTTTGTATTCTTTTATCTTTTACTTATGCAATACTCAACTAGAGCCAAACTTCATCAACAAACCTGACTATCTTGAGCAGAACTCGAAGTAAGGCAGTTAAAGCAGTTCACAATCTGAGTCCATGGCCTCCCACTAATCGGCTACCTTTCATAACTGGGAAAATGACTTTTTTCCAACTATTAGCATTTTAAAATCTAATAAGTGTGTGTGAAATCGTCCACAGAAAGAATCAATCTTCCATTTTTCTGACAATGACCACAGAAATGCATAGCTATGTGGATCAGCAAATTCTTTTAGATTGCCCCTATTCAGAGCCAATAGAGCCCTTAACGACCCGATTCTTTTAGCTATATCGTTGTATAATGATATGCTTGATGATTTGAAAAACAGCCTATCGTGTTTCGTTGCTAAAAGAAGCTGAAGCAGTATGTTCTAAACAAATTTTAAAAGCATTTTATTTTGATATAAATATGTGTCTTTAATATTATTTTTTTTAATTTATTTTCGTTATTTAAATTTTAGCTAGTTCTTATCTAGCTTTTATTTAATGTGTTAATATTTTGTATCACTCTAACCAGTCCATTTAACATTTCTTTTTTATTTTTTTTTTTAATTTTGAGTATTCATTAAAATAGGAGGAAATTCAATTATAATAGTTATATAAAGAATAGTTTGATATGTAAATTCTTCCTATCTCTCATACCAGTATTTGTCACGCATGGGCAAGTTGTCACAAATAAGATTTAGGTTTAAATCGTGTTGGGAATGAAAAGAAATCGATCTGTTTAAATTGAGTTTGGAGCACGTTAAGACCTTGAGAGTTTTTCCAACAGAATCGAATAAGAGTAAAGCACTTAGATCACCCATTTTCGGCAGATAAATTTCTTGACGCGTTCTTAAGAAGCAATTTCAGATAGTTGCAGAATATATATAATATATACAGAATACACTAAGGGTGTCATTAACTGGAGCCACGTCGGAAATTCTTCAAACCATTCGAGTGAACAATTACTCTATAACTAAGCTATTCAAGCTTGATGACCGCTTCGGGTATGAGGTGTGCCAAAAATCAATCAAAGGCCTTATCCTACACCAGTGAAGAATTTGACTTAAAATGAGGAACCTCAGCAGGCACTTCGGCTAGCGGATAAGCAAACAGTGAAAGATGTTTTGGCGTGCGCATTGACCTACAAATGAGTGGAGAGCATCTTGTACTAATATTCGAGTTCGTGAAGTGTACGAAAAATGCATGTGCTAAAGAGCCGATATCACCAAGGAATCGACTACAGGTAGAGCTCCCCAATGTTTAAATCGTACAGAAAGGGCGTTTGAGACATGATTGACATATGCAATGGAAACCGAGGTATTGCCAAGACTGTGCATGATGAATGATAACTTTCACTGGAAAATCACTAGCTGGCAGAATATCGCGATGTTAGAACTACACTCAGAAAAAAACTTTGTAAAATTAGGGAAAAACATTGTTAATTCATATATTTTTCACTATGGAATGGCGCCATAGAGGTTTCTCTATGAATTAACTACTACATAGTAATACGTGCGTGAGTTGTATTGGCAACAATTTTCTCTATTGAATCAACAAGGGCTGCTTGTAATTTTGAAGCCGCGAATAGGAAATCCAACAACTATATTGGATCGTAATAACATGGAAAGGAAAGTGTGGCTGCATACTTAAAATATGAACAAAAATGTCGTAAATCGACTTAAAATACCAATGCAAAAAATACACTATTTAATGCTTTGAATAGTTGAAAGACCCAAGAATTTCAACAATTTATAATTCTTGAAATTCTTGGGTCCTTCAACTATGTAAAGCATTAAATAGTGTCTTTTTTGCATTGGTATTTTAAGTTGAGGTTTTTGAAACATCTTGACATTAAAATTGTGCTGTTTTGTGTCTTATCGCTGGCAAGCAACAGCTCTTTACAAGCTTTTGGTCGAGATTTTGGTCTTAAATGATGCCAATTGGGCAAGGAGCAAATTTTCATTTCCTGGGGCTGGGTGTAATAGCCGGAAGTTGATATGTATCTGGAATTTAAATTATAACACAATTTGAGTCTGATTTTATAAAAACTATCTACCTATTTGGAGTTCTTCGGTATCTTTATACCCTTGGCCATGCTTTAAGATTTATTTCTATCTGCCTTAGAAGAAAAGAATTCTCCCATTGCTTTTTCACTTGCTCCCAATCACTGCAGCTATGACTAAAGGTAAGTAACAAAAAATAAACTATTCAGCACACCGAACGACACACACTGCATGCACTACAACTTACATATATGCTTACATATATATTTGTGTCTCGAAATGAATGCTGCTGAGATTTAGTAATGATCAAAAAAAAAAGGAAATTGAAGTGCATCTACCTGTATTCAATTCAACAGATCAAGTAGTTGATTTGTGTTTATGACTAAAATAACCGATAATGCATGTTGTATTTACAACATACGTATTGAATTTACATTAGTCGTTTTAATTCCATAAAATTCGTTGTTATTATGAAAGAAACAGCAACGAATATACAAAGAGGCTGTACGTTTATTATGGCCCTGGCTTTTACATTGATAATTCTTGATTTTACTATGCGACTTTTTTCTGAGTGTATGGACTAAAAGGGTCACTACTGCAAGAAATAGGAGCTCAGGTACTGGCAAATATGTGCAATAAGATGCCAGGAAGAAGTTGAGACAAAGTGGTCAAACGTAATCACTTCTTCTTCACGCACAACTTATTACTGATAACATCACTGTCTCTGGCGTCACTGTCCCCCTGTCTTCACTAGAATGATGTGAGCCTGCAAGAAAACGAAGTTTGTCAAGTAATCATCCATATCCTAAGAGCGGATCTGGTGAAAATCTGAGCACCAGACGGTACATATTTTCGAACGTTTATAGTGGATTTCAGCCAGTTCTTGGCGGGGAAGCTCAGAAGATATAGCTCGGAGGCTTTGTAGCATCAGTTTTGGGTAGCGAATACAACCTTTGTGAGCATACTCGAGATCGATTTAAGAAGTCATCATGATTTTAGCTTGTGATAGAGAGGACGGAAAAGTAAGTGGATGAGCATTGAAGTACCGATAGCACGTCAGGCAGCATTGCCATAGAATGGAAACAGAAGGAGACCACATATAAGGAAGACGTGAAACGAGTACCCATTTAAAAAACAAGAAGAATGAAATAAATATGCATATAAGCCTGAGCAAGAAACTATATTGGATGCAAGCCCTCTGTTCAAGTTCAATAATATAATCAATAAATCTATTATTATAAATCTATTATTATATAATCAATAAATCTATTATAAATTGTTAAACGTACGTACATACAAACTTCGCATATCATACAAAGTTTCCATGACAGCAAAACGTACGTACATACTTCTATGTACGTACATACAAACTTCGCATATCATGCGAAGTTTTCAATACAGAAAATAAAACAAATGCAGACCAAGTCAATTAATCTTAGCAATAGCGAAATTCTTGCTAATAAGCAACAATTTGTATCGGAAACGCATGACCGGACAATAGCATTACATTCGAAACATCAAAAAATACCACACTTTCGCATTCCAAAGATCATATGTCTTTGAAAACTTTATTGTCTACGAATGCAACTGTCTGTCTGATGTCCGGTCACGCGGAATTCGAATCGATTCGGTCACACGAAATTCGAATCAATTCAGCATTTTTTATTTAAGTTAAAGCATTACGAAAAATAAATCAGACGATTAATAGCATTCGATAAGTGTTTTTATTAACGTCTCGAAGTAATTGCGATACATTGCATCGTAGTTACTCGTCGGCAACCAATCACTGGTACAAGCACCGTGGTTACAGTACCAAAAACATAATTATTTGGTTTTTGATTTAACACCCTCGAAGAGGACATCTTATATCGGAATTTAGAAAGCAATCAGAAGATGTCTAGACGGAAACAGACTCCGTTTCGGGGTGAAAGAGTGGTGCAAATTTGAGAAACAAAAAACAAAAAAACAAAAAACAAAGAAACAAAAAACAAAGAAAACAAACACCCAAACCTGATCACCGACCGAATGAAAATGCGATACAATTTAAGAGCAAATTCAGCTGGGTTTAAGAAAAACGATTTCTTGCAGTTTCGGCGCACAGACCTAAGCCTGAAAATGCAACGAAAATGGAAAAGATCGTACTGTTTGATCTAGTGGCTCGACGACATCATTTATTGAATACAGCAGCATCGCAAGCTCTGTTCGAAGATAAAAGTTATCCACCTAAATCTCCAGGCACCATATCGTAGAGAAAACATTATTGATGCTGACGACGGATCTGTTTGGAACGAAAAAGTGTTGAATGTATATCATATATGCACCGAAGTCACATATGCATTAACTAGAAGGACACAGAGGCACTAAACCCAAAAGCCAATCAAAAGTAGACCAGCACAACCTAGTGAGCGAGAAACTAGGATAAGTATGTTTAAAAATTTTCTAGACTCTTCGGGACAACATCAACAAATTGTGGTAATATTTATTTTATTTAAACTACTACTAAATACTATTAAACTAATAATAATTAAACTGACAATAAACTAAAATTCTAGCACATTTTTTCTTAAAAATTCTGCGATATGTTTACTAGTTAAACCTCCACTTTTCGCTAAAGCTACTGACACTTTTGTATCAGGGGCTTTAAGGTGTGAAATCGAGTTTCCAAACTTTATATATCACTTAGAGGCTCAAAAGTTAAATTTTTAACATTGCTTTTGAGAATGCGCCATCTATTCACCCATCCATTCAAAATCCTCAAATTACTAATACTCCTAACATCCCATTAATACCACGTCCTACTGTTGCTTCCGTTTCTTCCTTTCAAAATACAAACAACAACGTAGCCAATATTAGCTCTTCTTTACCCTCTAGCCAGCTGGCTACCTATGTCGCCTCCACAGAGGCAACTACGAATACTGCCTCTTTTGACAATTTGATGACAACTGCTTCTCGTCGAAAAGCAGTCAACTCTGTTAGGCATTTATCCTAACATAACACCTTCTTTAAATGGACTCAGACTCTTTTACCACAATTGTAGTGGTATGAGAGGGAAATTAAATAAATTATATCTTGACGCAAAATCCTGCCACTTTAATTTACTCGCCTTCACAGAAACATGGCTAAATGATTCCCATAAGAATGAAGAGATCCTTGATAGCAGTTGGACAATTTAAAGAAGCGATCGTGACTATTGTTCCACAGGTCAAACGCGAGGCGGTGGGGTTTTGCTGGCGGTTAGCAACACACTTTCAAGTGAGATTATTGACACCACCCCCAATGCATTGTTTCAACACCTTGTTATTCGTGTTTCTTTGAATAACCATTTCCTTTATATTAGTTTGGCCTATATTTCATCCAGATCGGACGAATCAGTTTACAACCATTTCTGTGAATTAATATCTTCCATTACAACGTCTCTGAATGAAAAAGACAAAATAATATTCCTAGGGGATTTCAATCGTCCCAACTTATGTTTTATCCCCGATGAAAACGACGCATTTCTTCTCCCTGTTAACCTCTCAGATTCTAATGATTTCAACCTTGCGAGTACTTTTTATGGCAACGATTTGCAGCAAGTCTCTCCAACTCCCAACCAAAACGGTCATTGGTTGGATTTTGTGTTTACAAACGCCTATGACGAAGTAGTGGTAAGTCCAACTAATGATGCAGAGCATCTCTTTTCAAATAGTTTACACCACACTGCACTATCAGTTGAACTTCCCACTTCTGATTCTATTTACTTAAAAACGTACAATAATTCAATTGTATTTGACTTTCTTAACGCTGACTACGAAAGTATTCACCATGTACTTGACTCTATAGATTGGACGATTACTCTTTCAGCGCTAGATCTTGAGGAAGCCATTTCCACTTTTTACGATAAAATATTTGACGCCGTTGAAAGATATGTACCTAAGATTAAAAAAAAGAAAAAATTGTCTGAACCATGGCTTGATAGGGAACTTAGGCATTTGCGAAATCATAGAAACAAACTATATAAACGATTAAAAGAAAATATTGATGTTAATCCTACTATTCAGGAAGCTTATAATGAAGTAGTTAAGGAATTCTCGACAAAGTCTCGCGATGCTTATGCCAATTATATGAAGAAAACCGGTGAAAGTATAATCCACGACCCAAAAAAATTCTTTGATTTTGTAAATATGAAGCGGAAAGTCACCGGTTATCCATTGTCAATGTCCTATAATAATATCACCTCTGCTTCTCCTAAAGATATCTGTGATTTATTCGCAGATAATTTCCAGAGAATTTTCACTGTATCAGACCCATCTAACTCAAATGTTTCTCCTTCTAATTCAGCACTAACCACTTTTCTCAGCCAAATTAAAATATCACGCGAAGAAATACGTAAAGCTATATTGGAGCTCGATTGCAACAAAGGCCCTGGTCCTGATCTCCTTCCGCCGACCTTCCTGCGGAGGTGTGTAGAGCAGCTAATAACACCCCTGCATATTTTCTTTGACAGATCACTTTCATGCGGTGTTTTCCCATCCTGCTGGAAACTTTCATATGTGACACCAATTTTCAAAAATGGCGATAGACGCTGCGTCGAAAATTACAGGGGCATTGCCATTTTATCTTCCATTCCAAAACTTTTTGAAAAAATTGTTTACATTAAACTTTCCCCACTAGTTGACTCCCGTCTGAATGAGCAACAGCATGGCTTTAGAAAAGGTCGCTCAACTATCACAAACTTGACAATCCTAGTTTCGGACGTTTTGTGTAAAATGGAAAAAGGCTATCAAATTGACGCAGTCTACACTGACTTTAGCAAAGCTTTTGACAGAGTTGACCATTCTATATTGATCCTTAAGCTGCACAAATTCGGACTTCCCGGATCTTTACTAAGCTGGCTCAGTTCTTACCTCCACAACCGAATACAGCTCGTTAAATTTCAAGGAATTTTATCAAAAAATATATTTGCTACTTCTGGTGTTCCACAATGTAGTCATCTTGGCCCACTTCTCTTTAACATATTCATTTCGGATCTATCTGACGTCCTGTCAAACATTCCTCACCTACTTTATGCAGACGACCTCTACCACACCATTGAATCTAAATCTGATGCACTTTTCCTTCAATCCAAGCTTAATTCTCTTGTTCAGTGGTGCAATATAAACAAGCTCTCGCTGAATATTGATAAGTACCAAACCATAAGTTTTAGCCGTAAATGCATGGTTACGCAGAATACCTACTTTCTCGGCAACAACTTATTAACTCGCGTTGATAGCGTTGTTGATCTCGGTGTTGTGATGGATGTGAAACTTCGTTTCACCTTGCACTACGACAAAATTCTTTCCCGTGCGAATAAGCAGCTCGGCTTTATTAAACGACGTGCCAAGGAGTTTAAAAACTTGTGGGCCACAAGATCATTATACACTGCACTTGTACGCCCTCTTCTCGAATACGCCTGTATTATTTGGAACCCAGCCTTTGAAATTCACAATAACAGACTCGAGTCCATTCAAAAACAATTTTTACTTTTCGCCCTAAGAGATCTGTACAACCCTTACGATTTCGAAAATTTACCGCCATATGAGTTTAGACTGGGTCATTTAAACTTAACTTCACTTGCATCTAGAAGAATGATGATATCGGCCTGCTTCACATTTGACGTAATTAGAGGCGTTATTAGAGTTGAGTTCCTTAATAGTAAATTTGTGATAAATATCCCCTTAAGGAACACCAGGTCCAATCGTTTGCTAAAGGAATATCCACATTCTACCATATATGCAGCTAATGAGCCGGTGAATAGATGCTGCAGGGTCTTCAATGGCTTTAGCAACCTTTATTCCCCAACGATTTCCAAACTATCCTACAAATCTTCCCTTATCCAAGCCATTTGTACACCATAACTTTTAAGCTCTTGTTTAATTATCGTTTTTAATTGTTATTCTTTTATTTCCTTGTTATTTTACTTATTGTCTATTTTAAACTTATTTGTTTACTCCATTAGTTATTTATTTATTTATGTGTTATTTATTTGTACCTTACACTTTTTTATTTCCTTTTTATTTTACTTATTGTCTATTTTAAACTTATTTGTTTACTCCATTAGTTATTTATTTATTAATGTGTTATTTATTTGTACCTTATACTTTTTTTTTTGTTTTTAAATAATTGGATATTTCATATTTTTTATGTATGTATATGTATTTATGCCTTGTTTGGCTAATAAATAAATAAAAAAAAAAAAAAAGTGCTCCATACGAATCTTTTTTTGTTACACGCAATTTTGCTTTGATTTTTCTTGACACAGGGAACGTCGTAAGTATGGTGGCCTCGGCGGTATCGGAGGAAGATTTTAAAATGCGCCAAATCAATGTGAGAGATAAGCGCCCCGTCTCATAGCCAAAACGGGTTCATTCGGACTATCGATGTGCATACGTACACTGAAAAAAATCCACATGGTGCCCAGAGCTATGTAACATAACGCATTATTTATGGTCCCATACGCTATGTACATAGTACTCTGAGCTATGCAATATGGCTCCCAGCGCCATAATGTCAGAATCCGCATAGCGCGTGGGCCTATGTAACATGGCGCAGCATTTATGTTCCCACACGCTATGTACATAGTACCCTGAGCTATGCAGTATGGCTCTCAGCGCCATAATTACATGGCGCAGAAATTATGTCCCCACATACTTTATTACATAGTACCATGAGCCATGTAATATGGCTTCAGTTTTCATACCGATTTGGATGAATTGAGGTAAGTGCTTTGTTTTGAAGTCGAGCTTCTATTTTACTGTAATAAAATAATTCTTTTTAATTTGCAATCTAACCCAAGGACATCCGGGAGGTTAGTTAAAAAATTAGCTTAAGCAAGTGTAAAGGATCTTCATGTAAAAGTCCTTTGTTTATATTTGGATTGATTATTCTTTTACGATAATTATTTACCTAAGGCAACCCGTAGATTGCCGCATGTTTGGCGCTGAGTGTTACTCGTGCAGCCGATATGTTCTAATTAGCCAATACAGGCTAGATAAAGTCTTGCCGATGGAAGGCAACGATTTAGTTTAAATAAAACTAAATGTAGTAATCTTCAATTGATGTTTATTTCTTTAAGACTACTATACAACTCCTCCTTCATATCATTCTTACATTCTATTTATGCTAAATTTCTGCTTACCCTATTCTTACCTATCGACAATGCATAACCATTACTCAATTAGTTCCCATGCATAAACTCATGACCTAATTCATGTGAGTTGCTTACTATGTTTTTCCCACATTAAGTTTTCTAGTTCATATCGACTCCACGTGACAACTGTCAACATCGTCTCATCATATACATCATCCATGTTCCAAGTCAAGACAACACACATCAAACCAAGACATACATCATATACATAAACCACGTAGGATATGTCCGAACCAGGCCAAATGTCTCATACAGATCAATGCTATAGTGGAATATGGATGTAGTCTATGCTTATCAAGATTAAGTGTCTTGAAAGCCAATTAATTTTTGTCTTGTCTTACGTGTATGTATATTCAAGTAATTGACCCAATACACAAGAATCTAGCCGACAATTTCTTTCTTTCATAAGTTACGTTTGAAAAAAATCGATAAGTTTTGTTAGGGGAAAATAACGATTCATTCTCGAGTAATGTTATATGCTAATATCATTGTTATATTACATATCCAATTACTGGCCTCTGCGTTCTAGTTATCTCAAAAAATTTTTTTTTATCAAGCGGAAATATATTTCAAACCATCAATACAATTTTTGTTCATAGTATTCAATACGTAATTTGAAATTCGTTTGATTATTCCATAGAACTTGGTGGAATTTATTTTATGAGCAATATCATAAAGAGTATCATATTTTAAGAAATGCCTTTCTTCATCATATACACTGAAAAAACACATAGCGCCAGACGCCATAATTTATAGATTTCTGGCGCCATGTACAGAGTCTATTTCGGGATTGTGATAAAATATAGCGCCACACGCCATAGTACATGGCGAGGAGTATAGTACATGCCATGTACTATAGTCCTCCACGCCATATACTATAGTATTATTAGGCGTGTTTTTTTGCTCCGATACAGAACAGAATAGAACAATGACGCAAAAAAACGATCCATCACAAAACAGCTGATGCTTTCGCTAAGACTGACATAGGTTGCTGTATTTGCTGTGGTACCACTCAACAGCTCAAAATAAAGGGAGAACATAACGAATATACACTACCACAATCGATAGAAAATAGCAAAAGGACTAACACAAAATTATCTCTGTTAACTTTCTACACATTGTGCGAGCTTTTTTTAATTTACTAACTACCAAAACATTCAACTTAACCTACAAAAAACCAAAGCCATCTCACAGAAAAAAAGACAACTTCGTATGAGCTTTTCTTTTTTCTATCAGCACATTCTATACTTCAGCACGTGAACTACGTATGACGAATACAATTTCTGGACTAGTGAATTCACTGGTGCATGAGTGTTGTTGTTTCCAATGCGTATATCCTATAATCTACTGGATAGAGGAGCAAAAAAAACAACACGCCTATTATTTTAGGTATGGAGAAAGGTACTTATATGGTGGATATTTAATAGGGAGCATATTTTATTTTTGAGGTACATTCTTCAATCTGTCGCCTTTTGTGGTTCTCTTATGGTGGCGCCTGGATTCAAAGAACCATGTGCATATCTACAAGAGCCGGTCATGCGTACCACAATGCCCAATTTTACTCTATAACGGCTAGATTCCCGAGAGAGATTTAAGATATTTTACGGTAGTCGAACATAAAGATTATGACAGCTTTAGATCGGTAAAATATTTATGTTCATTATTAGCTGAAAATCATTTGCTTCAGAATCTGATAATATTTGCATTTATAATAAACTTTCAATCATTTACCGTTAGCTTTGAGATTTGTTTATAATCAGGCAATATTTAACATACATGAAAAGAATGTGTCGCTGACGTTGCTAATTTTGAAAACTCATTATAATTGGTAGCCTCATCTTTGCAGTCTTCAGTTTCAAAATATTTTTTTAATACAAGTGTTATATCCAAACATAAAATTGATTTTTTGCACAAAAAGGCGTTTCTTTCAAGCGTTACCTAAAATTAACGATATTTCTCCCGTCTAATCGAAACTACAATTTTCGATCACATGCTGAGTCATATAACATGCAATATCTGAGTCTAGAAAATATAAATATGAAGATTTTTTTTAAAAATTTAACACTCAACCAAACTACATCTATCCAATTAAATATACACGAACACACCTTACCGAGTATAAGTAACTAACTTATTAGCAATTCGCTTCGCTTGACTTTTTGCTTATTTACTTCATAACTAGCCAAGTATTGAATGCAAGTTGAAGAAAGCCAATTTTAGCTTTTCAAAACATACCACGTAATTATCGACGTACAACATAGATACATTCTAGAAGCTTATAATTTTTTTTCCGCGAATTTAAAAACTATTATCTACTTTTTTCACGTGAAAATACCCATAAAATAATGTGAATTGTAAATGTTCATAGGTTTCGAGTCATGAATGAAAGTTCATTAGCAATATTTTAGAGCAAAAACAAGTTTGAAGATTAAATATAACTGTACAGTTTGAGGATTAGAAATTCCAAATATTTTCCGTAGAATTTCGAAATTATTTCTAATTGACCAGACAAGTTCAGTAGAAATGTAGAGTTGAAAGTGACAAAAGATTGTGCCATTAGTTCTTCGTTTAAATAATCCACGACCTGCTGATCCAAGTGAAAAGATATGTTCGAAATGTAATTATGCTTGGTGTCTTGATCGCATCAAGTTTCTTTGCTATCTGATGGACGACGATTTGATGGAATTGAATAATTACGGCCGTAACCAGACTCTGTCTAAGTTATTAGATGCGCTTTTCTCTTCGCTGACTATAAGTCAGGTCTACTGACCTATTTTTCGATGTACGGATAGACTGCAGTCAGCATTAGACAACAATAATACAAATAATCGCAACAAAAGGTCTTGGGCTAGAGACGTCTCGTGTAGTACTTGAGACCTTATATACTGTACCCTAAATTACACAAAAATGTAATAATGGCGCATAAATTACTATTCAATTTGTAATGTACGGTTATTTCCCATCATCAGCAGCACCATTTGCCCGTATCCGTAGTGCATATGTATGTGTTACTCGTATATGTAGCCATTCATAGATTCGGCATGAAGATGGGTAAGATACCTTCTGCACGAAAATCTCAGGCAATTTTATGTCAGTTACCTATAAATCAGTAGCCTGCGGTGGAATATAGTACTTGAACGTTACAACCGCGTACATGTTTTTTTGCAGCACGAGCAGTAAAGCAGAGGGCATCGTACGCATTTAGCTCCAGTAGGAATGCTATATAAAAAAGTTAAATCACTTTCTTTACACAAACTATTGTTACACTTTATAGACCCATTGTCATAATTCAACTACCCATTAAGATATCTAATTTTAAGTGTTTTCACTATTTACGAGATACACACCTACTTTAAAATAAATATTTACTATCCAATATATAAGATATGCTGGAACACAAATGTATTGCAATCATATAAAAAATAAGAATAAATTAGAGCTAACAACATTAGCAATAATTTGAGAATGATATCGATACGCCGGATTTTATGCTACGTTAAATCTTCTAAGCAGATCCGATTTGAAATTATCCGGAGCAAAAGCCGTTTAACCTGATCTTCATAGTCATAAATCTATGGAAATCGATCAATTTCAAAAGAAATGTGCATAGGAGAAAATGTAACGCATGAAATTGGAATGGGGCCAACAGATATCGTAAACATATGCAAGTGGCTTAGGAATATTCCCGCAGATATGGTAAACAGTAGTTCATGAAAAAGACTGACATTTGTGTAGATACTCAAATGAAAATTGATGCTTAGTTCGTCGTTTTCGAACGTTTATTGGAGATATTATCGATCAATATATTTAAATTAGCGTTAATTCAGCACGAGGTTTTGATCTTTCTAGGTTTAATATCAATTGCTATTGCTGAAAATTCAGATTACTGTGTGATTTAAGTCTGGCGTTTGTACTATATTCGTCTTCTAGCTCTTTTCGTTTTCTTAATATTTATATTCTTTATAATACCGCATAGACAGTCAACCATATACCATAATCCACATGAAAGTTAAAAAATTCAAATATAGATGCTATTTGAGAGTTTAAATTGTTAAAAAATATTTTTTTTTAAATGAAAATAGGCTCAAAAATATTTTTATATTAAAATTCGAATTTTTTGTTCAACTGAATTTTCTTCTTCTGTGCCACGGATCGTGCAAAATGTAATTGATTACAACATTACTTTTCAAATTTTCTACCATTTAAAAATCTCTCGAACGAAACCTGATTTTACCTTGGTTAAGCCTGCAAAATAGTTAAAATATAATGTATAAAATGTGGTCAATGGAGAATAAATAAAGTAGATACATGATTTTTTATGAGTATGTCTGCAACTCTGTAGCTGCAACAGCAAAGTGAAAAAACCTTCCAAATTATTGACCACAGTGAACAATTTTCGCTTTTCAGAGACTCAGGCGAACGATTTACAAATTTAACGTTGTGTTCACCTTGTCAAATTCAAATTATCCCATTTGTGTGTCATACAAGAACGGCAGCCCTTCATCAAATTCTGTCCTCAAAAATTCTGTTTACGAGAATTCACGATCGGCTGATCAGATAAATCAGAAATTAACAGGATGTATTCGTCTCAAGTAAAAGCACGGGCAATAGAAATTATTTGAAAATGTTTGCTCGGATGTTGACAATTTTAACTAAATTCACTCAGTGAATGGACCTTATAGTAATTCAAGTTTCGTAGAATTTTGGTTGAGAAATTATTACAGGGTTGCCACCTGTGGTAGTTTTTGTCAAATTTTTACTAAGAGATGCAGCCATTAAATTTTTAATAATGTTCGAAGAATATTAGTATTAAAATCGATTTGGCCAAAAATTCATATTTTCATATATATATATATATATATATATATATATATATATATATATATATATATATATATATATATATATATATATATATATATATATATATATATATCATCATCATCATCATCAAAAAAATTCAGTGACTATTTCTCGGGAACGCGCCATTCGATTGAGCTGAAACTTTCAGGATACATTGGTGTATGTATATGCAACATAATTCCAGGTCTCATGAAATGCTAATTATCTTTAACCCTTTGGCGCCGGCGGCCATTTTAGTGATATTTTTAATATACCTATTTTTCCGTCCACAAATAATTTTTGCAAAAATTGAATTAGCAAAATGAGTTTTGAACGTGTTTTGAACGTGAATTGGATAACGTTTTAGAATTTTTTAACCCCATGTGTGCGCTAGGTTTTTGAACTGCGATAACTCTTGACAAAACTATCAAATTTTGATGAAACTTTCAGGACATATTAGTACTGTTAAGTTGTAAATTTGTGTTGGTTTTGATGAGCATTTTGGCAACCCTGTAGCTAGGGCAGGTGCTGAAAGTAAAAACCTTCAAATCATCGATTTTCCTGAAAAAATGTCATTTTTTAGAAAAAAAGCAATTCATATATATATCTTATGCTTTGCCTACATAGTCAAAGTAAAACATTTGAAAGTTTACAACGGGCACGACTTTTAACCCTTGCCCAGTTTACCTATATTTTAAGCATCGAAAACTTCTGTTCACGGGAACTCACGACCCGATAATCAGATACAGTTGAAAATTACAGAGTGTATTGGCCTTAAGTAGGACCAGGTCTGATAGAAGCGAGTTTGAAATTTGGGCGATTCTGTGCCAGTGGTGCCATCTTGATAAGTTACTAAGAAAAATAACTGATTTTGGCCTTATAAAGTCTGATCCAGTCACCAGATTTTGACGAAATTCGCACAATACCGGAATCTTACTCTGAACCACGTTTGATAGAAATTTGGTTGAAAAATTCGGCTGGAGGTGCCAGCTATGGTAATTTTAGTGTTTTAAATTTTGAAAATTCGCTCAGGAAAATACATTTCTTTCCTCTATAGCTTCAAGTGCAGTCATGGAATCGTAACAAAATTCATATGGCAAACTGAACTTGTTGTGGACAATACTCAGAAAGTTGGGTTGGCTGCTTTTGTATTTTTTTTTATCTAACTTAAACCTTGATTTTGGCGCAACTATTAATAATATATGTACGTCGAATTTAACCTCGCAATCCTCTCGTTTGAGTCAAAATCATTTGATCGCGTATGAGAGACATATGAAAATATAATTACAGTGTATCAACTAAAATTGAAATTAATGACAGCTGTCAAGTACAAACGAGGATTAAATTCGGTCAGGTCGATGTAAACACCTAAGGACTAAATTTACTTTGTCCACGCTATAGGTCAGGTCACATTTCGTCCAACCGCTGGAAACCCTACAAATGTTTAAATTTTCTAAGGTCTGGGCATTTTTTGGATGGCAGCCCCAAACACCTTTCTATCGCTGTAACTTTCGATGAAGTCATCGCAATTAGATTGGCTTAGGGTCTATTATAACTTAGGGTGTCCTTAAGTAACTAGTGGTAGAATACACACTCCAAATCTGCACAAATCCTCTACTGTTCTTCGAACATTAGTGTTTCTAGCGGTTCTGATGCGCTAGAGTTTTTTAATAATATTAAAAATAAAATAAATGTCTCATTTCTTAAACTTTAAAACTTTTGCTAGCATGAGTTATTCTAAAAACTTGCTACCTCTATTACTTCCAACGCAGTCAATGAATCAACTTCAAATTCCCAGGGTGAGTAGATTTCAACGTCACGCAGATGCCGGTATACTTTTGATTGCGGTGCAAGCAAAGAATTGCCAGTAAGTATCAACAGACGCTACCATTAAATTTTCTTACGATAAGCGCCTTGCAGTCAAAATTAGAAAACATAGTTTAAATTTTCCAAGTTTAAAAATTTTTCCTGATGGCAGCCCAGAAAATTTTTCTACCTCCATAACTTCTTCAAAATTTACAGCAGTTTTAAGCAGTTTTTGTTGAAGTACTAGCAAAGTTCTGCCAGCACTGGGTATTTGTTTTTAACCATTTTGTACTAGGAGATGCTGTCAGCAAACGTTCATTTGTTAAAGATCCTGTATTCAAAATAAGTAGCAGGTGATTTACTTTCCTGAAATTTAAAACACTTGCGAGTAGTAATCCGGCAAACTCTTCTATCTTGTGATTTTCGATGCAGTCATTCGATTGAAATGTTTTTTGACCTTCGATACAGGTTGAAGAAGCATGTTTGGTAGAACTTGTATTTTCAATCTACATATTTCCTTCACTTTCTTTGAAAATTTGCTTTTCTTCTAAATCTTGGATTCCTATGCGCCAGAGTTTTTTTTCCTAATGATTTAGAGATGTCTAGCCAATTAAATGTGATAAACAAGGGGCACAGCATGGATGGTAGATTCCTGTGACATTTTTGTCACATTTTCCTAAAAAATGTGAGGCTTCTTAGCTACATACTTCAGTAAGTTAATGCTCCACTTATGCACTGGATACTTCAGTAAGTTTCAGTGCAATTGAACAAACGATGTCTAGAATTAAACATACCATTGAATATTATATTTCTGAAAGTCCTGATCTCATTTATTTAGACTAGCGCTGTTGGGTTTTGTAAAAGCAAATGACAAGTCACGCTATATATTTCACAAGAGATATGTATTCGGATCGAAATTTTTTAAGTATTTTTTTGGGTTTTTTAGGGTTTTCGGTGTGACATATTACTCAGAGTGGGAGCTTTTCACATGCAAATTAATACGTTGGTTTGAAGGTTCGAAAGTGAGGAAAAATTTTGAAAATGGATGATCAAGAGCTATTATGAACTTTGTTTCTAAACAAGAACACATTGTTCAAAAACATATTCCTGAAAGTTTTAGTAGCTCTTTTCAAACTTTAACATTACAAATCTAACTGATTGTGGTAGTAGTTGAATGTACAGGTACAAATACAACTCAGCTTCAATTCACTGACAACATAAATTTTTTTGTTAATGACCACCTCAGTTTCTCCAATAAACATATATTGAAGCTGACTAAGAAAGACAATCGCTAAAGATCAGTATTTCAAAATCACTTGGATCAAGTCGGCAAAAATATTTACGCGTAAATCGGAAACATTTTCAAATTTATATAAAATCAGAAAGTGATCTTCAAAAAATTGTTTATCTCCCAGAACTTATCAGTAAAACGATTGAATGATCCCATTGACAATTTATATATGAGATTTAGAATTTATAATCAAAATGTCCGGGGAATCAAATCGAAACTTCTGAGCTTATATAATGAACTGATTATTTGCGAATACGGTTTAATAGTTTTTGTGGAGATGTGGCTTAGCGATAGTGTCTTAAATTTGAAATTTTGTTGTGATCAAAACTATAACATCTACAGACATGACAGATTCGACCCAAAAAAAATGTCCGGAGGAGGTGTTCTTGGCTTGGTGAAGTTGTCTCTAAACTCCAAAGCTCGATCAACTTGGCAATTTACCGCTGAACTATACAGCAGGACATTCTTAAATTCATGTTTGTTGCGTGTACATTGCTGCACCTTCAAAGCATGAAGTCTACGAAGAACATCTTGAAAATTTATGTGAGCTTAGGCTGAAATTTTCAAATGACAATTTTTAAATTATTGATGATTGGGATGTGGGAATCCAGTTTTGATCATTATCTAACTTCGATAGGCAGATATTGCAACACAATTTATTTTGAATGAACACGCTAAATATGTGTTCCTTAAAGCAATTCAACGGTATAAAAAATGCGAGTAATCATACTAGTGGCATTAAAATATAAACGAGCCTTTTGCGTTTATTGTGCGATGATCGTGAAGAAAATCAACAAGTAAAAATCCGTGGGAGTCCCAAAAACCGTTGACATCCCCTTACCGGCTGACAAGCAAATTTCGGTTCTTGATCGTTTTGGTTTCCCTTCTTTTCTCCACTCCATAGAGGCCCTTTTTGACTCGAGAATATAGTGGTGAGCCCAAACTTCAACGCACGTCAAAATGCGTTGCAAAAACGCCTGCTTTTATTCTGAAAACGAACAAAAAGCGTTTGGCAAGCTTCAACTCCAGCATTTTTGTTCTCTCGAGTAAGCAGACGTGGAACCAACCTTGCCGAGAATTCCCGGAATTCAATGTGGTCTCGGATGATGGTGTGTACACTTCCAACACCGTTTCAAGTTTCCTGGAGCGACGATCTCTTTCAATGAGCTCGCGAACAGCTGCAACGTTGCGTAATGCTGGAGCAGGAGCGTCTTCAGTGACTCACATTTTCTACTTTTCCATACTCTCCTTTGAACTCGACACACCAGGCTTTCACTCACAGCCATGAAAGTGCATGCTCTTTTAAATAAATGAAAAATGATTTTGACTGATGGAAATCTTTATTTGGACCTATCTGTTTGGGCATATTTCTGACCAGATTTTAGGTCAATGTTTCTGGTAAACTTTTGATGATACGAGTAACATAGCTTCTTTAAATTTACTATAGGATGTTGACGAAGCTTTAGCTTCATGGCAACATAGTCGGCTGCAATTTTTTGGATCGTTATCCTTTTGAAGAATCCATGAGCTTGGATCGCGGCCAAATCATTTACTGGCAGACTTCAGCAAACACTTTTGGCAGATCTCTTTCATCTTTTCGGAGTTCAGGATTCCAATAAACAGAAAAAGGGTACCAAATCCTTGTTAACTGAAGCACCCCCAAACGTGGACTTTGACAGTATATTTAACGGTGTGCTTGATATGTGGCATTCCTAGATTCGACCATGCTCGCTGTAAGTACTCCATGCTCAAAAAGAAGTTTCATCTGTAAACATGACATTTGAGCAATCGCGTTCATTATTCTCTGTGGCCCACTCAAAGATATAGAAGAAATGGATTGGAACTGTGGGTTTTTGTGCGGTTCCAGTTCATATTATTATGCGACATTCTCTAACACAAACATACATAACAAAAAACGTAAGTGATTTAAAATTTGTAATAAATTTGCGGGCAGGCAATGGGCGCGCAAGTTTGAATTCTCATTTTAATGATGAATACATTTGATATACAGTGGCTCACAGCTTATTTGATACAGTGACTATTTAAAAATGCAAATCACTGTAACTTTGAAATTAAGAACCCTATCCAAAAAATTTTAACGTATTTGACTAGATGCATGTTCAGCAAATACAATGCAAACAAAAAAGGTTCCAGCAATATTCTTCGGCGTCCGGTAAAAGAGAAATACCACTGGCGCAGAAAAATTGCAGCTCACAGCTTATTTGATACAGACACTTCAATGCGAATAAACTTCTATTTGTCGCACCGTTAATCTGTCTTGTTTTTGTTTCTTGAATTTTCGACTGTGTTAGACATTGGCTTAGGTAATTTTTAGCAAGATCTTGTAAGCTGAAGTGCCAAAATGAGCCAAAATTGTAAAATGGGTCATGGCACCACAATTGAACAGCGCGTGTTGGTATTAAACCACTTTAAAAAAGGACAAAGTGTTCGAAAAATTGCTGAAAGTGTGAGTTTGAGTGTCTCTACAGTGCAGCACATAATTGAGCCCTTCGTACACGAAAATCGGGTAGAAAATAAGAGGAGAAATGCGCCAAACAATATTTTCACCGTATCCGACGAACGATACATAGTAAGGAAAATGAAAGCAAACACAAAGATTTCCGCTCCAAAATTGGTTAGTGAGGTTCATCGTGAATTAAGGAAGTCATGTAGTGCTGAATCCGTCCGATGAGTGCTTCACGACCATGATTTCAGGGTCCGAGTAGCTCGTAGGAAGCCTTTCATTTCCAAAAAAATACAATAAGCCGATTTGCCTTTGCCAAAGAGCATGTGGGAAAGCCATCCGCGTTCTGGAATACGGTTATTTTTGCAGACGAGTCCAAGTTTAACATTTTTGGCTCCAACGGAATGTCATATGTCTGGCGGAAGGCAAACACTGAGCTAAACAAGGAGAACCACAAAGCTACTGTGAAGCATGGTGGTGGTAATGTGATAGTTTGGGCCTGCATGTCCGCAGCCGGAGTCAGAAATTTAAAGTGTATTGAGGAAACAACGAACCAAACAAACTACCTTGATGTACCCAAAAACAATTTGCTGCAAAGTGCTAAAAAACTGGGTGTTCGCGACCAATTTCGGTTGTACCAAGACAACGATCCAAACCACAAGTCGGGATTGTGCAGTCCTGGCCAATTTGGGATTGCCCTCATTTGATGCCTCCGCCGGCACAGTCACCAGATATGAACGTCATTGAGAATCTGTGGACTTTGTTGGATAACAACATTAGAAAACACAAGATTTCTAATAAACAAGACCTGATGAAAGCACTGCTAGAGGTATGGCAAAAAATTACTCCTGACATCACAAAAAAACTCGTTGATTCAATGCCGAATAGGCTCCAGGCTCTGCTTAAGTCTAAGGGCTATCATACAAAGTATTGAAATCAACTGGAAACCTCATAATTCACAACAATTTTAATGTTTAATCAAACTGTATCAAATAAGCTGTGACATGAAATTTGTTATTACTTTTAGTTTTTTTGTTTTTTAATATGTAAAACAGCAACTTTGTAACAAATATAAACTTGTTTAATAAACAACAAACAATTACCTTCAAAATGGTGATCAAATTTTTTTGATATTGTTATTATGTTTTGAGTTATTGCAACTTAATTTTTTAAAGAAGCACTGTATGAAATAAGCTGTGAGCCACTGTATAATGTTGGTGTGAACCAAGCAATGCAGTAAATTTGAATTGGTTCATTGGGTAGTGTAGGTTAATTAAACAAAAAGCATCTTATTTAACATGAATGAAAATCTTCGGAAATGTTTTGTTAGCAGTTCATAATGAAAGTACAAGAGAGAAAAAGGAAGAATTTATAATCCATATTATATTGAAATACGTTTCGCATACTGGCAGGTGTGCGACACCAAGAAATGGGAACAATGAACCCATGCTCTGAAAATATTTGTTGCTGCATATCAGTTAAATTTTATCTCATTCTATCGTTAAAATTAATCCAAACAGTAATTATATTCCAATTCATAATTATATTCTCGTAATATGTTTTTATTTGCAACCAAAAACATGTATTCATCTTAGTTTTGAAAAAGTCATTCAAAAATATTTGTGACTTGCAACAACTAAACTAATTGATGCGCCTTTGACTCTCCCTACTCATAAGAATCTAAGAAAACTCATGTTGTCAAACTAGATTGTCATCGATCGCGCGCGTCGTACGGTATCCGCAAGAGAATTCTAATTGCGGCGGTATTTTTTGATATGTGCACTTAGTGTTGCATTAGTTCGATTGCTAATTTAATTAGTAGTGCTGTGTGTTCGATTTTGAACCGAACATTGCCAGTCCGATGGTATGAGAGGCGATTGTAGTAGAACAACTCTCTACCATGCAGTTCATTTCCCATTTTAAGATGGATTTTTTCGATGCCGCTTTCATTCTTGCCCAATAAAGTAAGTAATCATATTTAAACTTAACCATGAACCGCTCTTATGGCATTCGAATTTTGTTAATGGGCCGCAATTTGCATAGATACATGCGGCAATCATTTCGACTCGTACTTTGCTTACATTGATTTGACAACATGAATTTTGTCAAAGGGGAGACGGAATAGCTTTCTGCAAAAAGAACTGGTGCCATATACATACGCTCATATACACTGGGCAAAAAAAGTTCGTGAACACTCATAGGCAAATAATCTGAATTCACTACAAGGGTCATACAAGCAATATTTTCAAAAGAAAAACATTTTGTTTGTATCTTAAAAAGCGCAAAGTATATTTCTAAAATTTAACATTAATATTTTTATGCTTGAAAAACTCCCAAAAATTTTAAAATCAGAAAAGGTTTAAAAATATTGCAAAAAGAGTCTGTGAACACAATATAAGTAGTAATTTAGAAACTCAAAAATGAAGTTTAAATTTAAGTCAAAACGATGTTGGGCCACCTTGGTTTTTGATTACTTCCAGGAGACGTGCTTGCACCTATCCAACTAGTTTCGTTGTAATTTCTGCCGGAATTTGATCCCATTCTTCCTTGATGACTCTTTTTTTTAAATCTTGCAAGGATTTCAGCGGACGTTTACATATTCTCCTATTAATTTCATCCCACAAATGCTCAATGGGGTTCAAGTCTGGCAACTGTGGAGGGGCTTCGAGAAGTCGACCTACTCTGTAAAGCAACCATTCTTGAACCTTTCGCGTAGTTTGCTTCAGGTCGTTATCTTGTTGAAAAACATAAGTTTCCTCTAATCCAAATTTTTTGATTTTTTGGCACTCTCAAATAAATTGTCGCTCAGAATATCAAGTTACATATGCTGATTCATATACCTTCAATTATGTGCAGTTTACCCACTCCTCCAGCACTCATACACCCCCACACCATTATATTTCCTCCGCCGTGCTTCACCGTAGTTCTGAGGTTTTTGAGTTGTAAGGCTTCCTTCGGTTTCCGCCATACTTTCTGTCGTCCGTCCAAACCAAACAAATTGAATTTGCTCTCGTCCAAAAAAATAACACGTTCCCAGAATGAAGGAGGCTGATGTTCCTTAGCAAACTCGAGAGGGCGTATCCGATTAAGTTTATATATAAATGGTTTCCTCCTTGGGACTCGACCGTGGAAGCCACTTTTGTGCAAATCGTTACAGATAGTATGTGGTGTAACTGTCACTCCATATTCCTTCGACATTATTTTGCGTGATTGTCAATGCACTTGTGCCCGGTTTCTCACGAATCACATTTAAAATCTCTCGTTTATGGGTGGAATTCAGTTTTGGCGGGTGCCCAGTACAAGGCCTACTGGCAGCGCATCCTAATACTTCAAATCGTTTTATAATTTTATGTACGGTAGAAGGTTTTTTGCTAACAATTTTGCCGATTTCGCGCATACTTTTTCCCTCTCTTTACAGGTTAACTATTAATTCTCGAACCGATTCGGAAACTTCCATTTTCGTAGCTATCGAAGGACTAAAATGGATTCAAATTTTGAAAGGACTCATACCTTCTACCTCTCTAAGCCATGTGTCATAAGTAATCAAAGTTTAAAGCAATAAATGTTTTCCCAAACTGCTTCAATACCTTCATTAAAAAATGTGTTAACGGACTTTTTTGCCTAGCCTAGTGATGCGCATATACTCAAAGTCATTTGAAGGGTCCTTAAATGGAAAATCCCAGTGACCTTTTGTACCAAACAAAATTTTATTGCTTTATTGAGTAAAAAAACCCATCCGAATCCATAAATGAATGCAGCTGAATTTACAGTAGCAGATACCCGTCAGCTTCGATTGGTGTTCACGGACTTTTTTTTGCTCAGTGTACGTGTATGCCGCCCATCCACTTCTTCTATATCTTTGGGCCCACAGTACTCATTTTTCGAAAGATAAATTATTGGAGTGATACGGAAGAGCAGCTAATGGGGAATTAGATAAGACTATGAGTTATAAAAAATATTTGGCAAACCAGAGGACTCCATAATTATAAGACTGCAAAAGACATAGTGAACTAGTCACGTGCACTGGATGGACGAATATTGTGTTCCTCAAAAGGAGTTTGCCAAAAACCATCGGTCGAAAACCAGTGGGAAAACTCAGGAAACGCTGATTTAACTCTGTGGATGAAGACGGTGCATCACTGCATGGATTTCATAATTGGAGGATTTAAAGAATTTAATGCACCATCTGGAAGGGCTGCATAGCTTTGACGATGACAAGGTGTATTTGTGGTTTGAATGCTTCGAATTGCAGCCAGCTACCCAACTTATGTACGCCTATTGTCAATAGTTTTCTCAAACCAGAGTCAGAGTAGACCCCTATTTAAGGCCGGGAAAGAAAAGTTTTTCATAGCCAATAGTACGCGATATTAAGCTAATAGTATACCTTCAACGAGCATTCGACGTAAAACCGAATAATTTAACACAAAACTATGCAATATTGTAATATTATTATAAGACTTTCAATTTGTGCTTTATTAGTGTGGTTTGTATGATTCGATACTTTATTAAAGTGTTGATTAATTTTTGTATGCATAACGTCAAATTGCGCTAAGTGCAAAGTTATGATATCTTTAAATTACAATTATACTATCGTAGCTACAGCATCTTGGAGGCGGTGCTGCTTTGTTGTCAAGTGAAAATTGATTTCGAATTTATCTCAAACAACTTTCGGCTTGTAATTTTCATATTTTTCAATACGATGATGTATTGACCTCAATAACTGTCAATCAGAAGCTTGAAACATAAATCTTGTTAAGAAATGCTTACGAAATCGAAACGCACGTGGGTTTACATTCATGTTTCAATTATTTTTCATTACTTCAAATCGTCTAATCCGCACCTCTTTTATTACGCGCTTATAATTCGAAATGCAATCGAATCATTTGATATTTTTTTCTCTGTCGAAAAAAAAACGCTTTCGGTGCGAAGAAAATGAAAGCTCGCCTTCAATTAGGTGAGAACAGAGTTACTGTTATTTACATAATAGCTGATTGCATTTGAATTACTTATGCTAATATGTAAGTAAATGCTCAAATTATATACTACAGCATAGTAGAATCCGCCTTTTTGAATGCACTTAACATAACGATCTGAAGTTGGTCATTTTTCACTTTTTTCGAATATTTGGTCATAAATGGCCTGAAGCAAATTGTTACTTGTGCGTTACCTTATGTAACGATGAAAACGATTTATCACAATAACTTCTTGCGGCTGGCTGAATCGGAGCAATGAGAAAAGCATTGTTTGATACAAGAACAGGTAAGTACACACCCAGGTGAGTTTTCCACATTCCGTACCGACTTTTTTGCCACGATATTTCATATTTTGATCTCGCGCAAGGTTCGTAACCGGTGAAAAATCTTAATGGCGTAAATCAAGCAGTTTCGATCTTTTTTGAGGTTGTAATTGAAAAATGCGCTGGTATGTGATTCTGAATTCGAAATGTAGGCAGCAGTTTAGTCATCGCGTAATAATTCATTTATTAATTACTTTAAAGTTGCAGTCGTTAATTGTTAGGTAATCGTTGATAGCAAAAAATAATATACCCTCTGCGTATTATGATTTAGATTAATTGCTTTCTTTGGATTAATGTTGTGCTTTTCATTTTTAATGCGTTAGCAAATTGCATCAATTGTAATACCCTTGAAATATCTAGGCAACTAATGGAGATCATTTGTGATATAATTGTGTGGAATGATGCATAAGCTAGGTCAAATATATTTATCTTAGTTATAGGATTTTGTGTGTGGTAGATAATAATGATGTATGTTTGGAAATATTTTTTGTTTTTTCTATCATTGGAACTATTTCGATGTTAAATTGCTACTCACCAGTTGTATACACATGTGGTAAACATAATAAATATTGTAAACATGTGAAAAAGTACCTGAAAAGAAACATTTTTACATTAGATTCTATTTTTGTGTGTGTAATAAATAAGTTTTTAATATATGTAATAAGGAAGAAATCAAGAAAACGATTGATTTCAAACATTTCTTGTGAAATTTTTCTATTGCTATCAAAGGAAGATCGGTTGGTTTTTTTTATTAGGTGACTGCAAAATTCATTTAGTTTTATGATTTATTTATTTGACATGTAAATAAATAGACACATAAGTGTGTATATAAAATAATTTTAGGTCATGTGGTACGAGGTAATCCTTTATTTAAAGGCATCTCAGTTCTCTTCAACAGTTCAGTACAATTACTTCGCAAAATAATTCACCTAGAGACCAGCTTCATTACAGACACGTTATGTCACAAGAGTTGAAGAAAGGAAATAGCGCGGTAACTGTGGCCAAACATTTTCAAAAAGAGTTTGCTTTGCACATTCTTTTGATGAAAGGACTTGTGAACATTCGTTTCGCTTAGCCAACTGAATTTGATGATGATGAACTTTTGATCTGTCTTCAAAGAAATCCATATCAATTAGCTGGAGAAATTGCAGAAGAAATTCAGAGTTTATCACACAACTATAGGTTAGGTTATACAAGAGGGCTGCTGCATTAGACCACTAGTTTCGGCTCATTTGCCAACTTCCGCTGGCTGGTTAGAGATGCAAAGTGATCACTCGGCTAAACTGAATCAGCTGCCTTAGAGAAGCGGTACTAGCTACTTCTGCTAATTGTTGGAAGTTGTATGATCCTAGAATCTTGAGGGGCTCATTACTAAAGGCTCGACACTCGCAAAGAGTGTACTCGATGGCATCCATCGCGCATCTCCTGCATATGCTGTTTGATGTCGTTCCTATACAATTCACATGAGATGTGGCAAGGCAATTCCCTGTGAGCAGGCCAACCATCACTCTCAAGTAGTTTCTGCTAAAATTGCGCAGTATTCTTCTCTCGCCTGAATCATAGTACCCTGACTACCTTTCAGTCCATCCTGTTTGTCCATTCGGACATCAGTTAATTCTATATGAACGCATCTAATTTGTTTGTGGCAGCAAGTGACCACGGTAGAGTAATACAGGGGCTGTATCTAGCACCTGAACCTCTCCTTGCCAACTCATCAGATATTTCGTTGCCTGTGACACCACTATGCCCTGGCCCCCACATAATTCAGATAGCTTTGCCTTCTCGTTGGCAGCAACTTTGCACATGCTCACAGTTCTTGAAGAACATCTGTCTGACTCAAGAGCTAGAATGGTTGCCCTACTGTCGACGCAAATCGTCGCTGGTTTTGTTGATGCTACGATAATGGATTCAACTGGCATGCGTATGGCGTATTCTTCAGACTACAAAACGGTAGCATAGTCTAACAGCCTATAAAATAGGTGAAGATTCATATCAGTGAAATACACGCCCAAGCTAACTCCTGTGTCAGGCTTTGATTCATTCGAGTAAATCCAGTTGCCATCTTCGCCAGTGCGTACTTTGTTCTTCCAGTTTCTTCTTGTGGGTATCTTGACCTGAAAATTCCTGCCAAGATATATTGTTTTGGTCATGTGGCTCATAAACTCAGCAACAAGACCATACCTACTTTGGCATTCTTAATTTGTGTCATACTATATGCTTGAAGTTTTGGCGGGCATCGCCGTTAAGTAAGTGCTTCTGCACCGATTCATTTGAGGCATCAGCCCAAAAATCATTTCCAGTCGGCCGTTGGGATCGTTTTAAATGCACTCGTGATACTTATGCAAACTAATCTTTGTGATCTTGTTAGTTCCTTGATATTGGTCTTGCTGTCTGCTGCCTTTTATTACACAATCGCTCCATAAACCAAAATCGGTCTCATGTGAAAATATATTTCTGAGGTTTAAGGCCCCAGGTACTGTAGTAGGTAAGGCCCAACACTTTTCACAAATTTAAATACTTGTCCCTTAGTTCAGCTTTTGTAGGGTTTGCTCTAAGGCTAGCTTTTCTGGCCATGATTTGGATCTGGTGCAACGCTGATTGCATTGTCGGAGTGCTCCTCTCACAAGTACTACAAGTACCTCTCACGCCACCACCTCAAAGCCAATGGTTTTTAAATTCTCGTTGATTGTGAGCATCCAGAAAAAGGATGAAATAAGCCCCGTTTGTGGTTTTTCCGTGCCAACTGTTCTCACTGCTTTGGTCTCAAAGAGAGCTGCCTCGATTCACCTATTTTTGAGCGAATCGAACTCTTGATGTCCAAACCTACCAGCCTCTTTAGTGTCCTGAGCAGAAAAGATGTTAAGCAGATAGGTCTAATATCCTTCACTTTATGGTGATTCAGCCTGGCAGGTTTTGGAACAAGAACCACTCCAGCTTTTCATGGTTTGCGGAAAAATTACGCCGCAGCATAGAAATAATAGTCTTATTTGTACTTTGGAGCATGGCAAGCCATATCTCATCTATCCCTATGGCTTTGTTAGGTCAAAATGTTCCTATTGTCCACTCAATTTTGACTTCAACTATTACTTCGATAATCTTTTGTTCGGACGGCTGGGAGATTGTGCACAATAGGTCATTGCTTGATGTCGTATCAGCCGATTCCGGGAAGTGAGTTTCCATTAGCATATCCAGACATTCGTCTGGGACCTCTGCGGCTTGGGTTCTCTCTGAATTTATTCACATGGGTATCACATAAACTGATAGAAATACTTGTCGGAAAGACAATGTATTGCATTTCGGAATAGAAAGATTCTGAATAGAATTGTGACCGGGGTTAAGCCATGTACTCAGACAAAAGAGCTTTCTGCGAGAAGAGAAAAAGAAAAAAGGCAAGCTCGAAACCAGTTTTGTACAAGCGAAAAGTTACGCCGTGTGTCTAGTCAGACTACAAAGGAAATATATACTAAGCTATCCAAGCCAAATAAAATGTTTAACGTTGTTGTCTACACCTGAATCATTTGTACAGTGCTCTTTCGAAAACGACAAATGATTTCTTTCAGCCCAAAATAATAATAATACAAAAATCCTTTGCTGGCCCAGTCGATGGATAATGAGTTTTGTGCTTGTTACGTACGACAGGGTATTCGTTTTTTATGGTCTAACAAAGCATGTAACTATAATGAAGATCAATATCGTTGCCATCCCATCGTTGGGAAGCTAGTTTTCTATTTATTATATCTTTGTTCCAGAGGTTTTGGGGAATTCGAAATTTGCTACCTAAGATTGACTCACAAATGAAGTGCGACTGCAGTCCTGCTTCAAGAGAAGCATTTTCAGCCCGGATTTTTTTATAAGAGCACACAAATGAGGAATATCTTATGATGGCGAATGAAAATTCTTGTTTTTAGACCTTCACCTCCTCGGTAGCCAAAATATAATTTAAGGCCTTAAATTAACCAAATCATAGCGTAGCAAATTGTGTAACTCATATATTGAATCACTCTAGGGATCGAAAATGATTTCAGCAGAGGGATACTGCTAAGGCTTCAAATGTTTTTATAATGGAGACGATTTTGAGTAATATCCGACTGTATAGCTATAACGACAACGAAAACAACGAAACTACTGCGATCAAGAATTGCCCGATGGTGCCTGGAGCTGCAGGAGTTTAATTACGAGTCCTAAATTTATAGCACGAGATAAACGGGTCATGTAGGTTTGCTTACCATGGAAGCACGCGCCGAAACAAAGCCCAAAAGAAACGAAAACACGCGCCGATCAAGTTTTCGAAATTGAATTATTGAATTACAGGACTCAAAATTGTTGATCCTTCTGAGGGTTCTTAGAGGAGAAATTCTCAGAAATACAAAAACAGTACGCTTTCGAGAAGAACAGTTTGTATCCACTGGTTGACGATCAGCTCAAGTTTGGTATCCCAAAGGCTGTATAATGAAGGACCCATTGCAACGATATGGATCATATTGCTCTTGACAAAACACTAGGCAAGCTCAAATGAAATTTCTGGTTTTCATAAGTGACGATATATACCAACCGACTCTCTAGGTTTAATTTCATTTAGACGATTACATTTGGATCACAATGGACTGTACCCGCAGAGTCTTGAAGGAACTCAATATATTCTTGGGATTACGGAGTTGTTTACAAAATTTACTGTCTTGAAGGCAGTTTGCGTATTGACTGCATAACTGGTGCTAAAAATGTTGATAGATCGAGGAACTGCATTTACTTCACGAGCACTTTCTAAATATTGTTATACACAAAAAATTAATCCTGTGAAAGCAGCTGCTCGTGCACTATCTGGTAACGAGGCGATTGAAAAGATCCATCAAACGACAGTTACATGCCTCAGAGCTTGTTAAGCGGAAGATACTGATTGAGATCTGCACATTCGAACTATACAATGGACAATGAATAGTAACAAACAATGGACTTGAGCCCAAGTCATCTGGTTTTAGATTTCAGGTTGCGGGATGTCGTATAAATTCCAAAATACAGACTATTCATGACACTCAGGTGGACGAACCAGCTGAAAACTTGTCTAATGATCAGATGGACAATGGCACTCGTGCGATATCCATACGTGCTCGGTCGAAATATAGCCTTCCAGCCTACATTGTAAAAGTATGCATAGCGAGGAGTCCTAAATAACATAACGCAGCATTTATGGTCACATATGTACACAATTTCACGTACACAGTTCTCTGAGCTATGAAATATAGCTCTTAGCGCTATAATAACAGAATCTACGTAGCAAATGCTTCTATGTAAAATAGCGCAGCATTCATGGGCACATGCGTTTTATACATAGTACTCTGGGCTACAAAATATAGCTAGAAGCGTCAAACTCTCATATGTTATAGGTTTTACACCATTCAGCATAGTTCTTACTCCTATGTAACATAGCCCCAACTACTTTGAACATAATATCTGCACATATCATTAACGTAGGCTTAATAACAAAGTTCGTGTGGCTTATTTATTTATTTATTTAATAAATTACTGGGACATCAAATTTCAGTAATGTAAATAGAAATCTCCATAGCCTACAATTGTCAAAAAACCGAGATTATCCAAAAACGGGGACTATTTCACTTTTACTTCGCTTCTAATCAAGGCTATAATGCATGACATTGGAGGCTATAATGCATAAGGTTTACTCGTATGTATGGTGTCAGGCGCATTATGGCATCAGGTGCTATTCTTTATTACAGTCCTAAAATTAACCATGAACATTGCGTCTCAAGTGTATAATTTATGGTATCTGGCGCTATGCTTTTTCTCAGTGTATAGAGAAGGAACAACAAAAATAGAAAATTCATTTTGATAGATATTATAAATCACGTCACCACTACCACCAAGGTGACTTTGCGCTCATCTTTAATGTGGTTTCAGTAACAAGTCATTCGCGGAAAGTAGGTCCGAAGTGAAGAAGGCTATATATAATAACGAAGGGGCTCCAATACAATCGATACGTAATCAAATCCTTGCATCATGCCGAGCCTCTTAAACCAGAGTGTGGAACGGATTCTATCCTAGATGATTGCTGAAAAGCGAGTCCGACCAATTCAAGTTGCACAGTACAAGGGGATCAAGTCATATAAAACCATAAACGTGAAGAGATGGTTCTCCTCGGAACTTGTTGAAATAGTCGTAATAAAGTATAAATAAATTTCTTCGCGTTTTTCGTTCTGACACTATCAAAATCAGAGAGCAACACTTTATGCAGTCGATAATCAACGTATTATGTAAAAATAATTGTTCCAAACTTTCCAAAAACATAGCAAGGGCGTCTCTCTAGATTCATTAGAAGTGATATGAGTTTCGGCTCACCATACTCGTATATTGATTGCGTTTATCAAAGGGCAGCATTCATGAGTGATGAAGATTAGCTAATATCAAAGAGCTAGATTTTGAAACACTAAAGATTATGTATGAAAAACATTTTTAGCTGTTCTCTACTGATTTTACATTCCGCTATTGTTTATTTCGCTCACTTATTATTTGTTTAAGTATGTTGACCTGAGAACTATTTATCATGTTGCCATGTTCCAAGTAAATAATTAATTGATGTCCCAGTTTCGCATAGTAAATGGTAGAAGCGTATAGTCAACATATGTATATACTTAGTGTTTTCACAACCCTCTTCCAACTTTTATCACAAAATAGCCTGTGAAATTTATAAAAAAAACAGAACGATAATGCTTCGCATTCATCTGCCGGATCTAGTCGGCTCGTGACCTAACGAATTTCTGCAAAGAAATGAAATCAAATCAACCAAAAACAATCAAATTTTATTATCAATCTTAAATAAATTTCGTATTCAAGCAATAACCAGAATTTAAAATATACCCAAATCACAAAAAACACCTAGAAATCCACTATCAGTGCACTAGAATTCCGGTTATGTTTTTTTTGACACGTTTTTATTATTCCATCATTGACAATTCAATGCATTTCCAGCAGATAGGTAGAAATAGCAAATTTGCCAAACTCTAAACTACAGAGGAATCTCGACAGTCCGCTCCGCAAAAAAAACTCAAAATGCCGATCTAATTTAAAATTTCAAGGTTGCGCTAGCTATCGAAAAAGATTTTGCTTTTTGCTGGCATATTTCAATGGGATTGCCAAAAAATGCTAATTCGACGAACGAAATTCGGCCAATATTTCAAAACCAAAGCCAAGCGATTGTATACATATTTAAACGTATCAAAAAAACCATTAGGAGATTTCAGTTTTTCTTGTTTGAAATTTGCATATAGAGACGAATACTAAGTTTTTGGGATATCTATCGCGAAACATGATGGATTGCTTTTTCGTACTTTATCAGCGCTAATCGCATTCTGAAAAATCTGTTGCGAAATAGTGGAATAGAGTTGTTAAATTTTATATGCTTACATAAGGTATGTTTACAGTGTCGTATATAAATCTCTTCAGAGTCAAGAGGACTAAGAGATAGAATACGGAAAAGGGGTAAAAATTTTTTTCGTCATTAGCATTTAGTTTGGAAATGCGTGGTTCAAATGAATTGAATTTAAAATGAAATACAATATGATCGTCAATTGTTAACCTTACTTAATCTATAAACAAATCTTCTATTTAGCGACTTTTATTTGAACTTAATGACTACCGTTCCGTTCTTGCTTCTTATGAAAAACCATTAAGTGGTTGTTACCAATAAGAAATAATCAAAAAACTAACTGATTATTTAGCTGTTAAAAATCAGAATATAGTTCTCACTACTGCCAAGCAACTGATCATAAAAACGAACAATCATAAAAGCACGTGAACAGTTTGTTCATTGCTCACGCAGGTTTCATTCAAACGTTGAAACTGCCGTAACAAGCTCGCAGTGTTTCTATTATACCGCCAGCGTACAAATTTAGCAGTACATTTGCCAAACATTAATGAAACTATCCATCGAAATCCAACAAGACCATATATTTCAAAGTCATTTCGGTCTCTGCCATAGAGTAGCTTTATTGCAACTTCATTCTTTTTCAGTTTTGTTGATCTAGTCCTTCTCGAATATATACAAAATTCAATAGGTTCATTGATTTGTCTTCATCATGTTCATCGAAATCTAACCGGTCAGACAAATTGTTTGGCAGTAGCGGTTCATCGACATTTTTCTTGGATACGAATTATATATGCACAAAACTGTTTAGTAACGGTTGGATATTAATAAATTTTTTTTTATTGTTTTTCAAATAACTTCCAGATTCTTTTAATATGGATTTAGGTGTGAATCGAACCATGTGAACACATTGTTTTTGGTCGTTTTTTCAGGAAAGGCGGATGTTAGGATATGTTGAGATTTCTATACTTTTAATGTATATGTAGTTTAGTGCCAATACTGTACTAACCAAACAAGGCTTTAAAATAAGATTTTTTTCCGCAACAAGAACACTTCAACACTGACCATGCAGAGGTAAGCCTTAATTTTGTTTTCTACAAATCATCTCGATCAGTGCGGAAGAGATTAAACTTTGGAAATTAACAAAAACTGCCTATTTTAAAACTAGTGCGCACTTCAAACAGCGAAACAACCGAATCATATAGAGACTGCATCTTAATTTTACGAGGCCTAGTAATCTTATTCGGTTGACTTTATTGCATCACGTTTTCATTGAAACTTTTACCAGTTCGTAATCAGACTTGTTCTATTTCAAAATAATTAATTTTTTGTTGCTTCTTCGTTTGGAAACTTGAAAAAGGTGATCAATTTTTCGGCAAAACGAAAAACGGAAAAATTGTTTTCATCGTGGATTCCAGTTGATGATTTTCCAGTTGTGTACTGATTAATGATAATGATTTTACATTACATATGCTCCAGAAATGCAGCCCATACAGTTACACTCCGCTGCAAAATGATAAGACGCATCTCAATTTTTCTAGAAACTGTAAAGAACGGAAAAGCCTAAGGACCTGCGTTATTGAACTTATTGAAATTTAAGTGGAAAAAGGGGGTTTTCAATTACTCCTTAATGTGCTTTTTAAAGATCCATAGTAATTTGCTGCTGCAAAAAGATGGTGAGTTTGTATCGTGTAGCGTGTGAAATAGTTTCAATAGGTTTTAATGAAACATAGAAGAAGTCGATGTGTAATGATGAATCTTCTCAGAGATCCTGAAAATTATGCAAAGAGCCCAAGTCGACCACGTGTTGCAAATATTCCCGTTGGCTTAGAGCACGTAGTCGGCCTTGGCTTTGGGGGACGTGCAATTTTAAGAGTGGCATCCAATTCAGCGAACACTGCAAGGCAAATCGTTACTGAAGCTGTAATTAAAGTAATAATTTGTAACGTACAAAGAACTATAAAAATAGCTGAACACCCAAAATTAATGAAAAAGAGAATAATAGCCTTCATTAACTGCAAGGTACAAAGAAAAGAGAATCCCGATTGCCCATGAGCACATTAAATGGAAAAAGCGATGACGAAAGGTAATATTTACCAAAAATAATGCTTTTGCCTTGATGAACCTAATAGTTGGTTGAATTATTTTCACGATTTGAGAAAATATCTTTTAATTTCAACCATTTTAATTTTATTTACCAAACAAGGCAACATACATTAACAATTCAATATAACAACATAACAATAACATACATATTTTTTTTCCAACACATTAGAAAACATAATACATCACAATTTTTATTTTAGTTACTTTACTTTACTTTAATATATTTTATTTTGATTTTAGCTAAATTGATGGGCAAATTAAGTGGGATTAGGATGTTGATAGGGTCTTTAATAAGTTTGTTCTAAAAGTGTGTTTAGAGATCCCCGAAGCGTAGTTGCTGCTTATAGAGTTGAAAATTCTACAGCACCTATTTATGGGCTCGTTATATGCATAGTTAGTGTGGTGATTGAACTCTTTGAGCAGAGTTGCATACCTAGTGCGTCTTGGTTGGTCATTGAAAATAATTTTGTTGGAGAGAGCTTCAACATTGACTGCACCACTTATAATATCAAAGGTTAGGCATGCACTTAACAGTATTCTTCTAGAAGAGAGAGGCATTAAATTAAGTAGGCTCAGTCTGGTTTTGTAAGAAGGAAGATGTTGGAAGTCTTTTGGAATAGGATCATAGAGGTCCCTCAAAGCGAAAAGTAAAAACTGTTTCTGAACAGATTCTACTCTCTCACTATGTAGCTCAAAAACTGGGTTCCATATTATGCAGGCATACTCCAATAGAGGACGCACCAGAGTGATATATAATGTTTTGGTAATCCATATATTCTTGAACTCTTTAGCACGTCTCTTAATGAATCCAAGCTGTTTATTAGCCCTGGCAAGGATTTTGTCATAGTGGAGATTGAACCGCATCTTGTTGTCCAATACTACCCCGAGATCTATAATATGATCAACCCTATTCAATATGGTGTTGTTAAGGCAGTAAGAATACTTTTTGATCGTATTCTTACGGGAAAAGCTTATTACATGGCACTTGTTAATGTTAAGATTCAAATTGTTTTCATTGCACCACTGTTTGAGAGATTGAAGCTTGGATTGTAGAAGAATTGCGTCAGATTGCGTGTTTACGCTGTGGTAAATTTTTAAATCGTCTGCATAAAAGAGATGGGGTATACCAAGCAATGTCTCAGAAAGATCAGAAATGAAGATGTTAAAAAGCAGGGGACCTAGATGACTGCCTTGCGGTACTCCAGAAGATGCGAAAACTCTTTTAGATAAGTGGCCCTGGAATTTAGCAAGCTGAGTTCGATCGCGAAGATAAGACTGGAGCTAATCAAGAAGAGACCCTGATATACCAAAGTTGCGAAGCTTGTATATTAGAGTTTGATGGTCAACCCGGTCGAAAACCTTACTAAAGTCCGTATAGACTGCGTCAATTTGACTTCCTTTTTCCATTTCACAGAGCACATCAGAGACTAGGATCATGAGATTGGTAGAAGTCGATCTACCCTTACGAAATCCATGTTGTTGCTCATTTAGAAGAGGGTCGATTATGCGAGTAAGTTTTTCACAAACTAACTTCTCAAAAAGTTTGGGGATAACAGATAGAATAGTAATCCCCCGATAGTTATCAACTGATCGTTTATCACCACTTTTGAAAATAGGCGTAAGTTATGAAGATTTCCAGAGAGATGGAAAAACACCTATGGAGAGGGATTTATTGAAAATCATGTGCAAAGGTGTGATCAATTGGTCGGCAAATTGCACGACGAAGGAAGGAGAAACCAAATCAGGGCCTGGTCCTTTGCCGATCTTTAGTTGATGGATAGCTTCAATAATAGCCTCTTGTGTAAGAACAAACCCGACGATAAGAGGTCTCGCGGTGATTCTTGCAGACATAGTAGAAGTGGAGGTTTTTGGCGAGCAAAAAGAATTTTGAAAGTGATCAGCAAAAAAGTTACAAATGGCTTGTGGGCAGGAAGAAACCATGTTACCACGGGACATCGAACAGGGATAGCCGGTTGTTTTACGTTTCAAGTTAACGAAATCGTAAAACTTCCTGGGATCACTAATGATTTTTTCCCCCATTGAGTTAACATAGAACTCATACGCTTCGCGGGATTTGATGGAAAATTCGTTGGATAGCTGATCGTATAATCTGATTAGACCCTCATTGAGCAAGCTTTCATTTTTAATTGCTTTATATAATTTATTTCTACGGTTTCTGAGACGCCTTAAATTATTGTCGAGCCAAGGCTCTGAGAGTTTGTTTTTTTTCTTCAGCTTCGGTACGAATAAGTGAATGGCATTGAAAATTATTTTATAAAAGGAAGACACTGATTCATCTAAATCTGATAGCGAAAGAGAAATTGTCCAGTCTACTGTGTCCAAATAGTTTCTAATGCTTAAGTAGTCAGCATTTTGAAAATCATATACAATTTCATTATTGTACGATTGGGTGAAACAAATATTTGTAGCGGAAAGCTCAACTGTAAAAGCGGAGTGATGGAGAGTGTTTGAGAAAAGATTCTCGGCGTCAATAGTTGGGCTAACCACCACTTCGTCATAAAAGTTAGTAAAAATAAGATCTAACCAATTGCCATTTTGGTTAGGGATAGGAATTATTTGCTGTAAATCGTTGCCATAGAACGTACTTATAAGGTTGAAGTCAATGGAGTCAGAAAGGTTGATTGGAAGGAGGCGGTCATCATTTTCGTTGAGAACGAAACTGATTTTTGGACGATTGAAGTCCCCCAGAACAATTATTTTGTCATCGTCGTGTAGGGAAGCTGTTACTGAAGATATCAAGTCACAAACGTCCATGTAAGTAGTTTCATCAGAATGAGGTGGGATATAAACGATACCAATATAGAGGTAATGCTTGTCGAATAAGACTCTGACGAATTTGTGTTCAAAAAGTTTGTAAGAACTGGTCACAACAAGTTCACTTGAAAGGATATTGCGAATCGCAATAAGTACACCGCCTCCTCTTGAAACTCCAGTATAAAGGTAGTCGCGATCGGTTCTATAGATGGTCCAATCTGTGTCAAGAACTTCTTCGTTTATATGTGAGTCGTTCAACCACGTTTCAGTGATCGTTAGTATATTAAAATGGCAAGATTTAGTGTCAAGAAAAAGCTTGTTTAATTTACTTCTCATACCACCGCAATTGTGGTAGAGAAACCTTGGGCGAATAGAAGCAACTTTGTTGTTAGGAGTAATATTTCTTCTGGTCGTCGCGTGATTTTTGTAATAGAGAAATATGTTTGGAATTGACATAGGAGCGGTAAGTCAGAAGATCACGTTTGACTTGCTCCGGAGACATTCCAAGTTCTTCATGGCAGCGATTAAAAATAATTCTTAAAGATTCAAGGTCAGTGGGAAGACCCTCTTGTTGAATCATAACTTTGAGCTTAGTCTTCGTTTTCCCATCAAAACACGTGGTTTCATGTGCATGTGGTAAAAATCAAGCGAAATATGCACTTTTCGAGTAAGATCAAAAGCAGATATTACATTAAAATTAAAGGTGAGGAGATCTAGCCAAATGGAGTCAACATTTTTGCCGAAGATTTTCTTTTCCAGCATGATAATACGGCCGTACATACTGTGAACATCGTAAGGGAATATTCCGCTGAGCATGACATAAATACATAACATAAATAAATAACATGACATAAATGTGTTACAGTGGCCACCGACATCACTAGACCTGAAGATAATTGAAAATGTATAGAGGTAGCAATAACACACACTAAACGGAATGCAGTCCAATTTGAGCGGCAAGGAACTCTCTTCCGCAAAAATGTATTAAACATGTTTTTAAAACTTTACTTAACAGAATGCTGAAAGTAATAAAAAATAAGAAACTATCGGTCCATTATTAACTGTTAAAATACAAAATAACGAACATTCCAATGTCTTTTTTCTTTCCCCAATCTAACTCCTGCTCCAAAAGCCAAGAAGGGGTCTCTTTCCTCGGTGAAGTGCCCTGATGTTTGAAGAGTAACCTGCTCTTCCGTTCCACAAGCACCTTACCTGAAATCTGACCAACTATTTTAGAGAAGAGGCCTCAGAGACTGCTCCACGGATCTAGTTCTTCTACACTTTTTTTCCTACCTCAGGAGCTCCGCAAGGATCCATTCTTGGCCCTTTATTGTTCCTTTTGTTTATTAATGATCTTCCTTCCTTCTTCAACTCACCCTGCCTTTTGTACACTGATGATCTTAAAATTTTCAGAGTGATTGAATCCGCTAGTGACTGTACCATATTGCAGAGCGATTTGGATGCTTTGGCTAACTGGTGCACTGCTAATTCCCTCACTTTGAATGTTGTGAAGTGTCATCAAATGTCTTTCACCCGAAGTGTCATCAAATGTCTTTCACCCACAAAACATCCCCTATGCTCTTCTCGCACTGTGTCCTTAAAAATACTTCAAAAAACAACGTTGTTTCATATACTCGTATATGTCCTAATTTACTCAATTTGTTCGTTTCTTTTTCGGTCGATTAGCTTTTTATTCTTTTTTCTTGTATTATTATTCCACTCTGGATTTATTAATTTTCTTAGTTTTTATGCTATTACTTTTTCTTCTATATATTTATATATGTATTTGTTTTTTTATTGTCTAATCTATAATTGGATTTGTTCTGTGGATTTTTACAATAAATAAATAAATAAACTACATCTTCTTCTCCGATTCAGACCTCCATAGTGCCAAGACACAAAAGTATAGCACTGATGAGAGGAAGAATTCACGATTTATGCTGATCCAGGCGTTCATTGCAAGTTCATCAGTTAGCTTTCAGGACTTTGTTAAAGCAAATCCGGGGCCATCACCTAAATGCCTTATGCCACTCGTCAAATGGAATGTTCACTGTCAAACCACGTCTACGTGGCAATCAAATTAAGAGGAGTAAAACTTACTAAGGCAACTGGTTATTTAAAAAAGGATGTAATATACCTATTGGGAAAAATTTCGGTTAGCTTTCAACACTAAACTGGATTACGTTTCGGTGCTCACCAATCATGAAGATCTAAATAAGGCAGTGAAACCTGTAACTGTTGCACTAAACAATGTTTCTGCGAGATCTTGCAAAATTTATGGGGAAGTTGAAGCCCCAGAGATGGATTAGTGAGATTGCAGCTCACCAAAGTGAATACAGGAAAGAGTTTAATGTTGTCAAAAGAGTCAACCATTAGCTGAACTGCAAAATTAAATTAAGGTTATTCAAAAATACCATGCGTAAGGCAAAAGAGCTTGATAGGAATCTTTCTTCAAGGAATGAGCTCAGTCGTCTCTGAAAAATTCTGAGTATAAAGTTTGCAGTTCCGAGTTGCATGCAAAGGTCCGTTAGAAGTTGGACTTAAAGTAGCTATAAGATGGTTAGGGCTCTGATGAACAATCACTTTCCGGATAGTTTGAAAATATCTCCAACATTACGGTGGAATCATACAGAAATGCGAGTTAAATTCCTGTCATTTCTAGCGCACACATAAGATGGTTCGTTCATTCTTTTGACCCATTCAAGTCACCACGTCCAGGTGGTATCTTCCCACCTGATATTGAGCCGAGACTAGAAGGCACTTACGCCGCGTCCACATTGGCCATGGGAAATGGCATAACATTCGACTTGCCATGGAAATGGAAAATGTAGACGGTACATGGCATGCCATATTTGATGGCATGCCATATATGTCAAGCCATATGGCAAGACATTTGCATGGCCATGAGCATGGCCATATTCTGACAGTTGTTCATTTTCAAAATAGCGATGTCGAGGGAAATAGTGTTACAAACCCTAAACGAATGCAAAAAAAGATTGCTTATGGAAATATATGTTCGGCTCTTTCTCAATTTGCGCCTTTCCTCACATTCTGCTTCCTCTAACCTTCGCAGTGCTCTCTAACACCGGCTAGCGGGCATATGTTCACTGCTGAATGATATTTTCAAAATGATATGGCAGGAAATGCCGTTGCCCAGGCATCAGATGACATGCCATAAACTGACATTCGTTGCCATCGCATATGGCAGAGCTCATGGCCAATGTAGACTCAGGGTAAGCTCTAGCTCATGTCCACATACAATGCCTGCTTAAGATTTGCGCCTCCAACTTTACTCTGATATGATCGAGGTAGCGTTCAATAACGTGCGTCGTCAGGTGATTGCTAATGCTCAATTCACGGTTAGTCACAAATCGGTCATTACACACGACTTTGAATAGTTCAACCATGAAGCAAGCAGTAAAAATAGGCTCACCCCAGAGAGGTTTCCTGTGCCCCTTGTTCTGAAATTTAACAGTTAGTGAACCTCTTAGGAAACCTGATCAACAGCAGTACTCATGGTGCAATTTCACTGACTTTCTACTGATCTGCTTGTCTTGAAAACCACGAAATGCACAGCGGTAAGCTTACACTCCGGAGACCACTGGACTAGTTCATACCTGGGCGAGGCTAAACACATGGTGCATGGCATATCGATTCCAGCAAACAACAATTATGCTTTTCCTCAGTCATCTCTGATTCAAAGATTTTGGAATCCAGATCTGAAGCAGAGAGGAATTGGCAGTAGAAATACCCCTAACAACTGATGCTACCCGACATATATACCGATTGATCTAAATTCAATGATGATAGGGGTGTGGTATATTTTCCACTGATCTAAATTTGAAGGTTTCTTTCCACTTACAGGGCAACTGCAGTGTCTTTTAGGTAGAAGTGCTGGATATTCTTGAAACAGCCAATTAGCCCTTGTGTATTTAGTTATTTGAAGAGAATATCTGTATTTTCACTGACAGCCAAGATATTATACAGTCCTTTGCTGGAGTTTGTACCTCCTCACAGCTTATTCTTAAATGCAATACATCTCTTAAGAAGATGTTGATGAACGATAGATAGCTCAGTTGTTTTGGTTGCACCATGGAGAACTGCGAACTAGCAAAGACTGATACTCTTAGGCCGGAGGTTTCCTGCAGTTTGACGATTCGCACTCCGATGGCTTCAGTTAAATTGGCCATCAGGCAAAAACACAAAACAAGGACGTTGTGAAGTTGTGGGTGAAAGAATCTACTTGTACGATTGCTAGTACAATTATCCACGAGAAAACTACTTTAACTAGGAAGGGGGTCTTCTTGTACCGGTGGCTTCCCTAAATGGATATTTTCAGTTTGGTAGGCATGCGCTGTAGATGGGGCAACCATACCAACCAGTACTATTTCTACCTGAGTTGTAAATGCGATAAGAGAGTAGACAGTTCTACCTCTCATGTGAGGATGCCGGCTCCTTGCTAGTAAAAGGAAGTAGCTTCTTGTCTTATATTACTGCACAAGCCTAACCGAAGTACATATTTTCGGAAGACTTAAACAGATGTTAGAGACTGGGGTTGGATCTTCACTCAATAGTGGCTCTGTGCTAAGTATTGCGATATCACAATGAGTCCTTGTGAGCTTAAGTGAACATTCTCCGGAGCTTGTCTGGAAAGGCAGCAGAGGAACCTACTTGTCACTTACCTAGCAGTGGCGAAGCGTCCATACAACTCGATTCCTTCCGGCTTTCCTTTCGAAAATATCGACCCACTTAGAATTTACCAACGCATCTTACTATGCAATAACGTAAAAATTCCCATTCATAAGTCGAACTTTTAAGGCTTGCAAATTCTTATTCGCAAGTTACTAGAGCTTTTCACCAAACATGTGTTGCCTGGGCTCTGTCTCTTTTCATTCCTTGCTGAAATGCTAGCAGCGTCTCGCTTTAATATGTGAAAAATAAGCCGTGATGGATCGGCTTACGAATGGATCGACAATGGAAGAAATTCCGATCGGTTCATTCGGTATTGCCGTTATGTTATTTTCATGTTGCTTATTTTCAATAGGGAGTTGTATTCTGCCGAACGTAGCATAAACACCCTATCTGTATTTTAGTAATTGTTGAGTTAGTTGAAAATCTGTGTTTTTCTAAACGCTGCAGACATGAAAAATTAAACACGAAAACAAATACGTTGATTTGAGGTTACATCTAAAGTAAAAGTTTTCACGTTAATAGTACAAAATGTAATGAAATAATAAAAGCTTTCTCTTGCCGGCATGCAGCTAGGGCATTTATGCTAAGTAATGGAGGCGTGTTTTGTGGGGCATTTTTCACTATGAATTTATTTATTTATTTATTTCAACCAAACAAGGCGTACAAAAAAACATTTACACTTAATATTTAACAATTTATATAAATTTGTACAATATACAATAATGAAAGAATTTTAAAAATATAAAAATATAAAAATATAACCATCTTTGGTAGGCAATAGGATAGGGCATTCATGACGTGAGCACCTTAGTCAGAGCAGTTTTAAACCTAGGTCGGGAAATGGTTGGCGAATAGTGTTTTGAAAAGCTATTGAATATTTTGCAACATCTATTGATTGGCTCATTGTTGGCGTGAACTGTGTGGTGTCGGTATTCATTGAGTAAACGTGTGTGCTTCGACTGCCTTACTGATTCGTTCAAGGTGATCTTATTGGACAGGGACACAACATTGATCAAGCCCCTAATAACATCAAAAGTAAAACAGGAGCATATGACTATCCTCCGCGAAGATAGACTTGATAGATTTAAGAGATTTAGCCTGTATCTGTATGAAGGTAGATTATCAAATTCGTAAGGATTATACAGATCTCTCAACGCAAATAGCAAGAACTGCTTCTGCAACGATTTGTGCCTATCGCTATGGACATCAAAGGTAGGGTGCCAGACAATACATGCATAATCGAGCAATGGCCGAATTATAGCTATGTATAAAGACTTCGTGACCCATAGGTTTTTGAATTCCTTCGCACGTCTTTTGATGAATCCAAGCTGCTTATTAGCCTTGCTTAGGACTTTTTCATAGTGTAAATTAAAGCGCAGCTTTTTATCCTAAATAACCCCGAGGTCAATGACATTGTCAACATTATTGATTGCAACATTATTGAGACGGTAATCAAAATTTATATTACTTGTTTTGTGGGAAAAACTAATGACTTGACATTTACTGACATTTACAGAGATTATTTTGTTTGCACCACTGCTCAAGAGAAAGCAGTTTCGATTGAAGGAAAACTGAGTCTGATTTCAATTCAATTGTGTGGTACATTTTCAGATCATCTGCATAAAAAAGGTGAGGGATGTCTGCTAAAACTTCAGAAAGATCCGATACGAAAATATTGAATAAAAGGGGGCCCAAGTGACTACCTTGTGGTACACCCAGATAGAACTTCAATTTTTTGGATAAGATACTCTGAAACTTAACGTACTGCATCCTATTTCGAAGATAAGATTCTAATCAGTTTAATAAGAGACCCGAGATACCAAATTTCTGTAGTTTGATTCGAAGAATATCATGATCAACACGATCAAAGGCCTTGCTGAAGTCTGTGTAGATTAATTACTTTGTAAAGTTTATTTCTTTGATTCCGCAAATACCTTAGATTGCTATCTAGCCATGCATGGTTCAGATACTTTGTCTTTTCTTTTGATCTTTGGGGTGAACTTTTCAACGGCGTCAAAAACCAACTCATAGAATAATGATACAGCGTCATCTAATTCTAGCGTTGAAAAATTACTAGCCCAGTCAACTCTGAGAAGACAATCTGTAATGCTCTTATAATCAGCATTGCGAAAGCCATATACAATAGAGTTATTGTAAGATAGGGAAGTGAACATATCAGATGTAGATAACAACTCAACTGTGAACGTAGAGTGATGAAGAGTGTTGCTAAAAAAAATTTCTGCATCAACAGTTGAGTTAGCCACTACATCGTCGTAGCTATTAGTAAATATGAGATCTAACCAATTTCCATTTTGGTTAGATGTCGGAGCTATTTGCTGCAAATCATTACCATAAAATGTACTAACTAGATTGAAATCGCTGGAGTCAAGAAGGTTAAAAAGAATGAGATTATTATCAGTTTCATCAGCCGTAAATTTTAAATTTGGGCGATTGAAATCACCGAGAATTATAATTTTATCCTCCTCATTAAGAGATGAAACTAGGGTAGAATTCACTTAAACTTAAACTTAAGATTTAAACATACTTGCACAAAAAATAGGTTTTTCATATTAAGTAGAATGATGTATAGAGTACAAAATTTTCAAATCTGGTCTTAACTTAATAAAACAAAACTCTAGCGCATCAGAACCACTAGAAAACTAATTTTCGAAGAAATTGTCTTTGAGTGACAAACAAATGTGATCTTTTTTTGTAGAATCATATCAACCATTCCTTATCTCAAGCAACAAAACTCAACTATAACACAAATGATGAAAATGTTCAGTGCAGTTCACTTTCCCAACGAAGCAGCAATAAGTTTACCATAACAATCTCATACTTAAATCCACTTATCCTTTGAATTTCGTTCTCATCGGAGGATTTCATCGAAAGTTTCAGCGGTTAAACGTTGTTTGAGGCTGCCATCCGAAAAATGTTCAAAACTCGGAAAATTTAAAAATTGGTTTCTTATTTTTATCGCAAATGCTTTGCATATGAGTATGTAATTTCAAGCATCTGTTGGTGCAATATTTACGAAAATGGCTAATGCTGGTTACCCTGTGTCAGCAGCAGAACAAAATATATACAAAATCTGCTTCACGTTAAGTTAAACCCAACCAGTAAATTTCGTTCCGATTGAATCACTGCGCTGGAAGGTATACGGGTGAAAAGAATTTTAGGGTTGCCACCCTCAAAACTTTTCAAATTTTTAAAGCGTTAATATTTGTTGTTAATTTTCATTGCAGGATCGTTCCCATTTGCAAATCTAATGACATAATCGCTCAGTAAAGAAATTCCACCAAATTACAAAAATGGTCATAGCTGGCAGCCCTTTCATGATTTTTGTACGAAATTCCTATGACATTTACTTCACACTAAGATCCATTTACTGCATAAACTTCGTTTTGATTTCTGCACTGGACCGGAAGCTATAGGGAAAAAAGCTTTATTTTGCTGAGCAAATTTGCAAGATTTATGAGACAAAATTCACCATAGCTGGCAGCCCTATTCTAATTTTTCAATCAAATTTTCACAAAATGTTATTTAAAGTAAGATCCAAGTACTGCGTGAGTTTTGTTAAAATCTGATGGCTGAATCGGAAGTTATAGGCCAAAAAGCTGTTTTTTTTCTCAGTGATTTTTCAAGATGGTACCACTGCCACAGGGTTGCCCGCATTTCAAAATCACTTCTATCAGACCTAGTCCTAGCTAATACCAACATGTCCTGTGAATTTCATTATGATCGGATAATCTGGTCGTCAGTTCTCGTGAACAGAGCTTTCGAGTGCTGAAAATAGAGGTAATTTGGTGATGGGTTGCCGTTCTTGTGCAAATCGGAGTTTTCAAAATTTCAATTTGACATGATGGAAAAAGGTTCAAATTTATCAATGGTTTGAATTTTTTTGTCAAAAATCAAAAATTTTTGAGGAGGGTAAATGATTTGAAGGATTTTTTTTCAGGAGCCTGCCGTAGCTACAGGGTTACCTGCACTATCTTGAAAATCCATGTGTGTTTAATCTTAGCCAACGTCAATACGCTCTACGAATTTCACGGTGATCCAATGTTTTTGTCAGAAGTAATGACAAATCAAAATTTGAAAAAAAATCCTTGCCTACTTTTAGGCACCCTGCACCCACACACGGCTCAAAAATTTCAATTCTTTATCATAGACAAGCTTAGAACATAATTAATTTTCATTCCCAATACTTCTTTTTAACAAAAATTTACATTGATTGGAAATATAGGAGTACCTCAAAATTCACTAAAACGCTCGCCGCCGCCAAAAAGTTTAGGATATCTGAATTTGAGAAAGTTGTGGACCTACTTACTATATATATCTACGTTCTCCGAAAATTTCAGCTTAATCGAATCGGCCACTCCAGAGATTATCTCGGAAAATCATTTTGCTGATATATATATATATATATATATATATATATATATATATATATATATATATATATATATATATATATATATATGTATATGTGTATATATATATATATATATATATATATATATATATATATATATATATATATATGTATATATATATATAAAGAAATATGAATTTTCGGCGAAACGAGTTTAATACTAATGTTCTTCGAACATTAGTAATAAGAAAAATATCTGATAGGGCATTTATCCTAGGTAGGACAGTATTGCTCACATAATAAGCAGCAGGCGAAAATAATATATTTGAGGTATGAGTATGCAGATACAATTTTACTGTTTATATGAAAACTAAAAATTGTCTTATGCTAGTTTCTAGAAATTATAGATGTTTATTCGGCTTCCCTTCATAATCACTGCTACCTAGAAATATAGCGGTACATGAAAATTCACTAAAATACCCGACGTCAACATCTAAACTTTAACTTGAGACATATCTAAAATAAAATGAGCAGTAATGATAAATGTCAAAAAAAAAAAAATCACTGAAGTTTACCTTGAAAATTTGTATCAATGCCAGAATAATTAATTTGGATTGCTGTGACATAGCCACTAGTTAATCACTAGTAACTCTTAAGCAAATTAGCATCAAACGTCAGTTATTGAATGTCAATTGCAGTTGGGCTATTTATAGACCTCTCAATAGAAGGAAAAAAGTACACTTTGAGCTTGATGTGAGATGACTAAGTTGACATTACATTGCCACTTTTGTCGGCACCAGAAATAAGTTCACTACTTCCTTCTTTTCTTTAATAAATAATCAACAGATATTTAGTCTTTTCGATATTTTGTCACACATTCGTTTTGATTCAACCCGGAAATTGAATTAGTCAAAATTTTGCTGGATCTTGAACTTTGTGATGATACTCTTAGTCATCAGAGATAAAATCGGAACTTTTCATTTTTTTATTTGTTGCTCCTATGCCATTATCTCACGTTCTAAAATTTAATTTGTGTTGGCGGTTACTGATGTGTTTACTGGTATATTCAAAGGCATTTTGCTAAACATCTATTAGCAAATAACAATTAGTACATCTAAAGTTTTTATAAATTTGGTACAATATTTTATTTTCTTTCAAACTCCTTTCGGCTATATTCATAAGTGCCTACTTATCCTCAACATCATTAAGTCAACTAGCGGCACAACTTCTCCATCACTCGCTTTCGTTTGTAGTGTACTTATGTATAAACCCAGCCTACATTATTCTAGCCTTGAAATTATTAATTTTATTCGTCATCAATTCCTACAAACCCGCTAGCATCCGCAGTAGACTTGAATATTTTTCATGTTAATTGAAACTTTGAAACTAAAACTTCACCCACATTTTCGCATATTAGATGCGACCCGATAAAATGATTTTATTGCCTACGACTATTGTTTGCCGACAGCTAATTATATTCCCAAGTAAATTTAACAAGAGTAACGACAGTCAAAAAAATCGAGGTTACCAGACAAAATTTTGTTCCGTTCGACTCGAAAAACAGGTTGCCATTTCATGAATTAATGTGCGCCAGTATATATTGTATTTTGAAAATTTTGAGGTATACCTACTTGCGCTTTCGCGGCAAATTATCTTGTTTCAAAAAAAGCCACACAATGTCGAGCTGAGACTAAATATATGCATGTTATTCTTGAATAGATATAAATATGTGATTCTGGGTATTGATATGAATATAACTTTGCGGAAGATCGTTCTTAATTTTGAGGGCAAGAGAGCTGATATTATCTGAGGGGATAGATCTTTTGCATATACAGTGGCTCACAACTTATTTCAACCAGCATGTAAAAAAACTTTAACTTCCTATAAAAACTAAACTAAAGAAGATATCAACATTATTTAAAGGCAGGCTATTAGTCTAATGTTTAAACTAATCAAATATGACTTCTTTTATTTATTTTTATTTGTTTGGTATTCTAAAACAACGAAAAACGAAAAACGCAACCAAAAACAATGCCACAGCTTATTTCAACCAAATACTTTGTAGGTGTGCAATGATCCGTTATCTTGCAATGCAGCAATTATTGCTTTGTCTTTGCTTTAGTCATTATATTTGTAATGTGTTTAAGTTCAGTTTTGCTGAATTCTTTAAAAACATCGTGCAGAAAAATTAGTTTTTCGAAATGGGACGACGTACGACAATTGATCAGCGAGAACTTGTTCTCAGTCATTTTAAAAGTGGCCATTCGCGCAGGAAAATTGGTGAGATGGTTGGACTAAGTAATTCTACAGTGCAGAGCATCATATACCGATTTGTCCACGAAAATAGAACGCTCGATAAAGGAAGAAATGCCCCCAACAAAATTTTCAATCAAACGGACGAGCGCTTTATTGTTCGGAAAATTCGGGAAAACCCAAGGCTATTGGCTCCAAAAATTGTAACTGAAGTGGAAGCTGAGTTGGGCGAGTCCTGCCACCCGGAAACTATTCGTCCTGTGCTGCGAAAGCATGAATTCAATGGTGGAATAGCGCGTAAGAAACCATTTGTAAGTGCCAAAAATCAGAAGTGCCGTTTAAAATTTGCCAAGGAACATTTGCATAAGGATTTTGGATTTTGGAATACCGTTATATTCGCTGATGAGTCGAAATTTAATATTTTTGGCTCTGATGGAGCCTCATATGTTTGGCTTAAGCCAAATACAGAATTGCAAAACAAAAATTTGAAAGCTACAGTCAAACACGGGGGTGGCAGCGTTTTGGCTTGGGCCTGTATGTCCGCAGCGACAGTTGGAAACTTGCAATTTATTGAGACTACAATGGATAAGTCTCATTATCTCGAAATTTTGAAGTCCAATTTGAACTGGGCATTCGCGATGGCTTCAGATTTTATGAAGACAATGACCCGAAGCATAAGTCGGGTATTGTGCAGACATGGCTGGTTTGGAATTGTCCGCATGTTATGCAACCACCGACACAGTCACCCGATATTAACGTCATCGAGAATTTGTGGGCCATTTTGGATACAAACATTCGAAAACGGAAGATATCCAACAAAAGCGATCTCAAAACTGCATTGGTTTAGGAATGGGCCAAAATTACCCTACAAGTGACACAAAAGCTGGTCGATTCAATGCCTAAGAGACTAAAAATGGTTATTGACCAGAAGGGTGGTCATACTAAATATTAAAATATTTTTTTGTGCCTTGCAACTTAATTTGAACCTTGATTCTGTTACTTGGTTGAAATAAGCTGTGACATTGTTTTTTTAGTTACTTTTTCGTCATTAATTGTTATGATCTATTGAAATAAAATAAAAATAATAATAAACTAAATAAATGATAATTGCGAACACAAGTCTAATAATCTGCGTTTAAATAATGTTGATAACTTATTTCGTTTAGTTTTTATAGGAAGTTAAAGTTTTTTTTTACGTGCTGGTTGAAATAAGCTGTGAGCCACTGTATGTATGTATTATACGCAGTTATGTGATTTGCTGTTTCCATTCCTTCGAGCCACCTATATATACGCCTCGTCCACATTGGCCATGGGAGATGGCATGACATTCGACTTGCCATCGAAATGGAAAATGTAGACGGTAAATGGCATGACATATTTGATGGCATGCCATAAATGTCAAGCCATATGGCAAGACATTTGCATGGCCATATTCTGACAGTTTTTCATTTTCAAAATGGCGATGTTGAGGGAAATAGTGCTACGAATCCTAAACGAATACAAAAAAAAGATTGCGTATGGAATTATATGTTCGCCTCTTCCTCAATTTACGCCTTTCCTCATAATCCGCTTCCTCCAACCTTTGCAGTGCTTTCAAACACCGGATAGCGCGCACATGTTCACTGCTGAGCAACATTTTCAAAATGATATGGCATGACATGCCGTTGCCCAGGCACCAGATGACATGCCATAAACTGACATTCGTTGCCATCGCATATGGCAGAGCTCATGGCCAATGTAGACTCTAGGTATTAGATGAAACCAGTTAATGAATTTAGTCAATAATGCTAGTTGCCAATTGCTAAAATTAAAGTTAGAGAAAAATTAGCTAGATTTAAGCAATGGCACTTTTGAATAAAGCTTTACCGTTGTACTTTTGAATTTTTTCGGCAATGATGAAAAGCTCATCATTCAGAGCATGGTTTAGGCATATTTTTACATACTATTTCTGCTTATGAAACAAAAAAACATACTTATAGAATATTCAGTAGAATTTTCGTAACACTAAAGCCCAGTGAACAATAAACTGTTATGTTTCGCTGCTATGACCGAAGAATCTGCGGTTCCTCAGCCATCGACAAAAACAAATCGTCTACTAATAATTCAATGCTAATCAATAAGCAATATTTCATAGACGATTTTTTTTTGAAAAGAACATTTATATAGTTCTCGGAATTAGTTTTTTGCCGGAACATTATCATTAATTTCCAATATAACCTACATAGTTTGTGCGATAGAATCTGGCAAAGATGACCTCAGGAATCATAATAGGTTGCGAATTCCGAAACAACCCAACAACGTTCGTTTCAGCTACACCAGCGAACGGCACTTGATTGTAAACATCTTAGCAAAATTATTTCCCAGTCTCAGAAAATATGCCAACTGGAAACGGGAAATTATCGTTCAAGTGATTATTAAACTTTTACCATTGATATCGGTCTTTTCAATGGTAATTAGCATTATCGAAACATCACATTTCATATGGATTCTCGACTACGAAATCACTCGCCGCAAATGCTTTAATGCTCAATTTATTGATCATGTATGTTTCTTCCAGCTAGATACATTTGCGTTTGCGCGCGTACCAAAGCGAGTACGGCCAGAACAAACAACCGGATCAATTGAATGATTCATCTAAATCGGATCCAGTTAATGTTCGGGAAAAGAAAAGATCGCAACAATAACTGTTATGGACCGAACAGTCGTGTGCTGGGGCCATGGTGGCGATTTCACACATTCCAGATTCCAGTTGTCCAAGTCCAAGCTGACTGAACTAGCTTCAGCCGAACTCTATTTTCAGATCTTGTCTTGACTGCTGCATGCAGGCTAGCTGCGTGTTTTTAAGATTGAGGTGAGGTTTCTGGAAAACCTGTTTCTCGGTCGACCTGAGTTCATGTACCGTCACTGTACAGATATTCAACTTATGTACCTATGTTCAGATCTATAGTAGTATTCAAATAAGTATTTTTCGAATAGATACATACCTAAACAGTCTGTAAATAAATCGATAGTGAAGAGGGGAGTGAATGCTGAAACTATTTGGCCCTGAACAGAATTGTTGTGCGTAGGCAAACAATTATGTACTGTGTTCAAACTTGTCTGGCAACATTCTAAAAAATATTTTGAATGATATCACTGTCTTATCAGGAAGAAAATTTGCCAGCTAATCCACCGATGGTACGTTTGTAAAAATTGCTTACACTTTCCAGGAAATTAAAAGATTTCTAAAATATTTACAACGGTTCGCCTAGATCGCACTAAAACATATTACACCCTTCTCTAGCGTGATTCGTTGATCGTGCACGCAATATCGACCACACAACGTCGTGTTTACATATTACATATGTACTTACCTCGTCTATCAAAAGCACTCTTTGCTCATAATGTATATTAACTATGTACGAACGAATAAATGAGTGTACATATGCATACGAATATATGCGAAACACGCCAACGAAGCTTTCAAACACCATACACCACTTGCATTTGCCAAAGGTGTAGTTGCGAAGAGTCAAATAGGAAAAGTATCTTACGAGATCAACCGCTAATTTTGAATACATCGCCTGCTTCTATAGTTACTGATGACGCGATTACCATTTTCGACGCACTCAAAATACGTTTTCGGGGATTAAGAATAATCTCGTTGAAGTATGGAATACCGTTCGAGCGGAATGAGGTTGAGCTTAAGTAGCTACTGAACAAATTTACGTTACATTTCGATTAAGTTCAATCCATTTCTGTATTGATCGTTGGCTTGCGTTTATTTCTAAACACTAAGTAGACGAATTCAGATTATTCTATTTGTATTAACTTTGAGCATGCAGAATGAGGTAAATCGTATAAGGTTAAAATATTTCCATCTGAGATTGTGCTACTAATAGTGGATATCTACCTTACTAGCGGCTACCAATAACAACTGTAACTTAATTTTTCTGAATTTATTTCTTGAATGCATTTTCACTTTCTCGCATGTGCAACATTCATTTTCACCTATGCGTTCAGTGGGCCGTTAAAAATGATTTGAATATTCTTTATTACATAGCCAAGTGGGTTAGAGGTGGTAGTTTGTTGGCAAATTTGTTTGGTTGTTTGATAACTCTGTATCGTTGATATCGAAAATGTGTCAGATAAGTAAATTTCTCAGGATATTCACAATCAAACAACTTTAAAAAAATCTAAATTGAATACACATTTGACGGATGGATGTATAGAGTTTTCATTAGAGCCGCCTCAATTTTCGAATTAACTCTTTTTTGTCAAATTTTTTTAAAGTTTGAACAGTTGAAAGTTTGTAATTTTTAGTCATGGATAGATACACGCTTAGGCAACGTTTAGAGTTAGTGCAAATTAATCATCAAAATTCTGGTCCAGTTACATCAACATTTACACGTCATAATGTTGTCGTGCCAGTGACACAAAGAAGTGCACGAAGTGAAGAGAATATCGCGGCCGTACATGAAATTGCGAGACGAGAAAAAATTTGTCAATTCCTCTCCGTTACCAGGAATCAGGCATTGATCAGACCAGTTGGTGGCGAACTTTACGTAGGGATTTGGGTTTACGTGCCTACAAAATTGCACTGACACAAGAGTTAAGCCCATAAGATCACCAACAGTGACGTGATTTCAGTGAATGTACACTAAACATGCTCGATGCCGATCCTGATTTTTACCGCAAAATCATATAGAGCGACGAAGCACATTTTATGCTTAACGGATTCTTCAATAAGCAAAATTGCCAAATTTGGTTAAGTGGAAATCCCGAAACTATTCATTTAATGCCATTACATCCGCAAATATTGACTGTTTGGTGCGGTTTCATTGGCATACTGGCAGTTTCATTGTTGCGTACTTTTTTTAATGATCTTGGCAGCCCACTCACGGTCAACTGTGAGTGCTACCGTGCCATGTTAATCGGTTATTTTTCATGTAAATTAAAAGAAAATAACTTGGTTGGCATGTGGTTTCAACGAAATATCATCACATGTCACACAGCTGGTCAAAAAATTGACTTATTGACTTATTGAATCATTTCAAGAAATAGTCCTGTAAACTGTCCGCCTCGCTCGTGTGACTTGACTTCATTAGATTTTTTTTGGGAGTTACGTCCACATGCGGATGGTCTATGCCAACCATCCGCAAATTTTAGAGATGCCCAGATCCAATATCGAACGTGAAATCGCTGGAATGTCGTCCACACTGTGCAGAAAAGTCATGAGAAATTGGGTTCAACGGATCCACAGTTGCAAACGCTCCCGGGGTAGTCATTTAAATGATACTGCATTTCATACGTAATAAAAATTATGTTCTTATCTGAAATCGTTTTTGTTTAATTTAAATAAATACATGAGGCGCTTTTAACGGAAAACCCTACTTACTGCCTAAATTAATAAAAAAATATGTAGCTTTGGTATCATTGATATGAATTGTGCATCTATATTTCGTTTAAATGAATTTCGTTACTTTGAGCAATCGCTTGAACACAAACTATGCTCTTGGGCATTTTTGATCTCAGTGACATTGGGGATAACGTTGAATCAGAGGATGAACGCACGACAGATTCTGATGATGAACAATCGATAAGAGCAGTAGAATTGCACAGAAGTAATGTTATAATGTTCTGACATTGATGATACATTAGAAGGCCCTACTTACCCTGCAGCATCTTGTATAATTTTTCCATCTACTAGCAATTCGAGAAGTAAAAGTGGTTACAAGTGGTCTTCGACGACAGTTGAGTCTACGAATACCCGAGCACAGTCGAGAAACAAAGTGCGCATTGTTCAGGGTCCAACAGCTCCGGCAAAGGATGTTGCCATTAACATTGTAACCCGTACGAATGAAGAAATAGCAATAAAAATCCTAAGTACAAAAATCAAACTGCCACAGTTGCGCCTACAGCAAAGAAGAGGTTCGGTTTTTATTGGGCCTATCGCTGCTATCAGCTATAAAGAAGGATAATCATGTAACGTCTTTGAAATTGTTTGTTGCAACATTTAGCAGGAGTCGGTATATATCTGTGATGTCCCGAGAAAGATTTGATTTTTTACTGAATTGCCTCCGTTTCGACGACAAATCTACAAGATATGAACGTAGCTCACAGGATAACTTTGCACCTATCAGGAACTTGTGAGAATTTTCAGACTTGTCGAGTCAGTTATAATTGTGTGTATTGTCAGTTATAATTACAAACTTACTATTGTGGGAGCAATCAGAAAAAATAAGAGAGAAATTGCATCACAGTTGCTTGAAATCAAGAAAATACCAATAGGTTCCGCCATGTTTTGCTATGACCAAGAATGTACGTTGGTTTCCTATAGTCCTACGGAAAATAAAAATGTTTTATTGGTTTCTACCACGCATGATCAAGGCACAATAGCTTCTTGTGGCAAGCCCCATATAATCGACCATTATAATATGACTAAAGGTGCAGTGGACACATTTGATCAAATGTGTGGAAGTAAGTCCTGCAGCAGAAAAACGCAAAGATTGCCTATTTATTACTTTTTTGGCATACTGAATATGGCTATCATCAATTCCTATGTGTATAACGCAATACTAACAAAAAACCCATATCTCGACGATTATTTGTAAAAGAATGGTCGGGGAGGCTTTCTGACGTATATTTACATCAGCGCCGGGAAATGTGAAGTTTGACCCGATACCTAAAACGGAAAATTGCAGAAGTTCTTGGTGAAACTTCTTTCGATAATCAAACACAACTCAATGGATCTGAAAAAAAATTTGGGCCTTTTTCTAGTTTAACAGTAAAGCTTAGTACTATACTCTTCGCGAAGCGAAATCAACGTCAAATCCCATACAAAAAGAGCTTTTCATTTCGTCAGCGAAAATTTCGCTGGCCGAGAAGCACTATAATCTAATGAACGAAATCGAAGGCTCTAACCGCAAATTGAAAATGCTAATAGATGTCGGTAAATAATATTTCGCTGCTTTTCAATGAGTCGGATCCCTTTTCATTCAGCGAAATAAGTGATGTTTGACGGTTGAAGTGATTGAAAGTGAAAATGTGTTCCGTTTTATTGTGTGTTCGCGTACATTCGCTAGATTATTTTCGTGATGGGGAAACATCCCAGCAAACACAGCATTACTTCTAAGGTGCTGCAGAAGTCGTGAGTGAACCCGTGAATGCTTTTAATGCTACAGATAGCATTTTACCCCGAAATTCACCTATTTACTTCATATTACCCGCGTACGTGTAATATGTTTTGTTTCATGGTTGATCGTTTCCATCCCAAAAATAGGAAAAAGACAAACGATAGGAATACAAGGAGTGCAAAAGCACTGCTATACTTCTGATGAAGTGGTGAAACAGCAGCACGCAAAATGTACTGCTGTACTACTGCCTTAGAAGCAGTATAGCAGAACATTGATATGGCTGCACAGCTATAATGTCACCAATAGTATATTTGCATTACTTTGCATTCATGTCATCACATTTGCATTACATCTTTAATTGGAGTAAAGAAGACCTGTTTTAATTATAAATTTCAAAATATTTCACGTATCACTTGCGAAGTATAACTGATGCTTGACGTATGGGTAAATCGATTTGATTTTTGAGAAACGATTTGAATTACACCATCTGGTCACCAGTTTGGCAGTTGTACAGCAGTACTTTATATTCATTGTAAATAGGGAACCGTAAATATATAAGAGATTCATCAACGTGTCGGAAAACTACAACAACTTGACAGCCTGGTCAGGAGTTAAGCAGTTGTACAGCAGCATGTATAATCATTGAGAAATAGAAAATATATAAACTCATCAGAAAACGTATCAACACATGGAAACGTTTTTACAACTGTTTGCGAAAGTGTTGGACGCACGTTTGTTGGGATTATTCGACCTACTATGGTAAGTGTGGTGGCTTATTTGCTACAAATGTATCCCTATTTAACATAAGATTTGTTCATGTACCTGAATATATTTTAATAGATTGAAAAATATAGAGAAAACAAGTTGAAATATTCGAATTTCACAACAAAATTTCGGAAAATGATTTTTTGGATAGAGTCCCAGAGTCCCATGCGGATGAAAATTTCCTGAACTATTTTTCGGAGGTTTATTCCGCAAAACGATCGAGTTTCCCGTATCAATATTCTCTGCTTTGATACGCTTTAGAGACGATATACGTTGTCTATGCTGATTTATAGACAAGAAGGGAACCATGATCACAATTAAATGACCTTTACAAGTAAATTATATCGATGGATATAAGTCGGAGATATTAAAATTTGTCACAACTAGTTACAAGTTACAACAAGCTAATGATTTCCAACTGCAAGTGGTCACATCAGTCAAGTATGCACTGTGTGCTGGTGTCTGATGAGAATCAGTGCATACTTTCGAAACCACTTTGTCAAATAAAATTTTCAATGTTAATAATTTTTTTTTTCAATTTTAATCAACCCGCAAAAAACAATTCCAACTTTTGTAGTGTCCTATAGGAGAAAAATTGTTGGTTGGGTATATTTACAAATATATTTATTACCAATATATTCCTGTTAAGAAACAATGTACATAATCGCAAACATTTTCGACATTCATTTATGTATGTACTTCCGGCCGCAAACTTGACTAATACTCGCATTTGACTTACAAAATAATGTCATCTATTATCAATATAGGCATGTTATTTCGTTGCTGTTGAAAGGGTACTTTTCGCGACACATCGTTTCGCTCGATTATAGCACTAGGCTTAAGGATGAAACCATATTAAAGAGTCCCGAAACGCTATTTTAGTGAAGGAATTTGTTGTAATATATTTGAACAGTATATGTTGCCACAGAAAGCAAAATTACATGGCAGTAACATGTTATGTGATGCAGTGATCCTTTCTTGAATTTTAAAGCATAAAGCCTAATGTTGGTCACATAGCAATAAAGTTTTTAAATACATCTATATCTATACATATATGCGTTGCAGTTTGAACCAAGACAAATTTGGCGTGGTGAGGGTAGAATGCATATAGTAACTTTTGAAATAAATCGTTTAGCTAACAGTTCCACTCCATGAATTTCCACAAATGATCAATCGCACTGCTGCTTCAAAGATAAGACAAATATACATGCTCGATTTAATGCTAAAACTTGCTTCAAATTTGTTTGCTCATGGTCACCATTTTTTTTCTTTGCAAAAACTTTCTATACCTTACGATTTTATGTAACAATTTACCTACCCTAAGCTGTCAATAAAATCAATCTGCTTATTTTTTCGAAATACGAATCGTTTCCCGAAGCCTATCATGAATTGATCCTAATGAGCTTCATATCAACTAATTCCAAAAAAGATTGATATTTTACTTTCATTTTTGTTGATCAAATCATTTAAGATGATTAAATCATTTCATACATTTTTCCTTCCAGAATTATACCAGCGCTTTTAAAATTAAATGAAAGTGTTTGATTTAGGATAAGTGTGATTCATAAATAGAAAGATAGTTGTTTTGGAAAAAAAATACTTCTTATATTTTATAGATCCTAAACAAATTGATAGCACTACCTATTTCGATTCGCATAGGAGAAGATAATTTGAATTCAATGAGCGTAGGATAGCATTTATTGTTTAATAATTGACTCCATATAATATAAACAATGCAGAAATAAAAATACAATTGTGAACTCGTCTTCTAAGACGCTGAATCAATAATCCAAAACACGTATTCAAATTGTTTCAGTCTTCTTAATATTCAATCTGCAGACTGGGAATCATATCATAGACTAGCATGAAGTAAATTGAGACGAAATTATCTGCGTCACATTCAAGGCCGAATGGTTTTATGTGACGTAAAAGCATAAAAATGATAATCTAATGTATGTTATATCGAAAAGGAAATTTCACTAGAATTTCAGTGAAATTGTTTTTTAAAAACCAGATACGATAGAACATTCAATGTGAACTGCTTTCTTGATTTTTGATCGTGATGCTCTAGATTCTTAGCAACATGAATTAGAATAATCTAATGACTTGATAAATGCACTTTCTTTTTCTATTCAATAGAACTATATGGATCAATGGTATGGGCTAGCGTTATCAAATGTTCTTTCAATTTCATGCTGATTAATATGCAAAGACCAGTTTTCTAAGAATAGATTATTTGAAATAGTTCTAACTATTATCGTGATTTGTTCTATGGCTGAATGAACTAAAACGGCAGAACGTAAAATCGGAGTAGACCTAGTTTAGACTGATAGCGTGAAAACATTATCATTTATGCGAGGATCTTTAGCACGTTGCTTTGTCAATTCAAGAACACATTGAATATAATTAGAATCATCAGGAGTTGTTTGAATATTTTAGCGGATTTTACTAAAGATGCGTAGGTTAACAGGTGGTGTTAGAAAGTATTTAAATTCGTAGGCTTGATGTTTATAGTAGCTGTTCATCGGTTCACACTATGGTCCATTAACACGCTATATGGACCTGTAAAAGTTGTCATGAATCATAAGACGATATATGTTGCTTAGATTGTTGCATAAAGATTATTTTATAGTAATAGTAAGAAAACGGGAGGCTTTTTTTAACTGCAAGTATTGTACACTAACACTATTACCATTTAATAACTAAGTTAATAGCAATTTTTTCTGTTCCTTTGAAAGTGAAAAACTAGCTTCCAATTCTGTCTCTTTGGTGCCAATAGTAACGCAAATTCGTTTAATGTTGTCTGTGCTTGGTTTTAAAGGCTAATATTTTTTCTAGTCCGTATCCATTCTCCTCTTTTTGTGGAATTAACTCCAACCCGAACGTCTAAAGACAAATCTGCCTCTACTCTTCGGTTCAATTTTAAAAAAGCAAAATATTCCGCTCTGTTCAATGAAATAAATAGTACTAACTGGTATAATTTTTTCAGAGGGCTAGGTGTGGATGATGCTCTTTACAAATTTTATTCCCTCTTGTCCCACTTAATTTCCTGCTACACTCCTTCCTTTCGCTGTAAAAGAAGTTCCGACCCTCCGTGGTTCACCGTTGCTGTTGCGATTGCTATTGGAGCCAAAGATGCAGCGCGTAGCAAATTCAAAAGGACTGGCTCCCTTGATGACCATTTGAAGTTTAAAATGTTACGAGCCGCTGCTAAATGACGCAATGCGTGTTTACCTTGAGTATGTCGAAATTTCTATTGCTTCTGACAATCCTAAGCCTTTTTGGTCCTATATCAAATCCCTTAAAACTTCCTACGCCATTCCTTCTGTTATGTATCTTCATGATAAGTCTGCGTCCTCACCTCAAGATTCTTGTGAGCTCTTTGCTCAATTTTTCTCTTCTTTCACCTCCCATCATAGAAACTTTTCGTCTTCAACCATTTTTCCCGTACCTGATTGTACCCTTTCTGCTTTTTTTACTAATCCCTTAGAAGTCGAATCGTTAATGTTGTCTCTTGACGCAAGCACTAGCTTTGGTGCTGGCGGCATTCCAAATTTTCTTACCAAATCACTTTCATCTTTTTTGTATGTTCCTCTGTCAATAATTTTTAACCTCAGCATCTCAACCGGATCCTTTCCATCCCTTTGGAAATCCACCAATATATTTCCCATACATAAAACTGGTGATATATCCTCCATCTGTAATTACCGTCCCATATCCCTTTTGCCATGTTTCAGTAAGCTCCTCGAAAGAGTCGTTTACAATAGAGTATACCCTTTCGTCCAGCCTCTGCTGGCCAGTGAAAAGCATGGATTCATCAAAGGTAAGTCAACGGTTACAAACCTATTGTCTTTGACAAACACCGTTGCTTCCGCAATCGACCAGCAAAAGCAAGTAGATGTCCTCTGTCCAAGGCCTTCGATTATGTGAAACATGACATTCTTCTGTCAAAGTTAGAAGGGTTTGGTCTCTCCGGTGCCCTTTTTTGCTGGTTCGCCTCCTACGTTTGTGATCGCTCTTGTGTTGTTACTGTTAATTCTTGCTCTTCCACACCCTTTTTCCCTACCTCTGGAGTTCGCAAGGATCCATTCTTGACCCTTTAGTGTTCCTTTTGTTTATTAACGATCTTCCTTCCCTCTTTAACTTGCCCTGCCTTTTTTACGCTGATGATCTTAAAATTTTCAGAGTGATTGAACCGGTTAGTGACTGCATCATATTGCAGAGCGATTTGGATGCTTTGGCCAACTGGTGCACTGCTAATTCCCTCATTTTGAATGTTGTGAAGTGTCATCAAATATCTTTTACCCACAAAACATCCCCCTTGCTCTTCTCCTACTGTGTCCTTGGCTCTCCTCTCAATGTTGTTTCTAGTATCAAGGACCTTGGCGTGATTTTCGATTCCAAATTGAAGTTAGACTTACATATTCTACACATCACTACCAAGGTTTCTCGTTTTTCTGGCTTCATCATCAGATCCTCTAAACGTTTTGTTAATCTTTCCACTTCTCTATATCTGTTTTTTTCCTTCGTCCGTAGTGTTCTTGAATGCTGTTGCCAAATTTGGTGTCCACATTGCGGATATTTGATCGATGCGGTTGAATCTGTGCAACGCCAATTCACCCGCTCGTTGTTCTATAAGTACAGTATTCCGTATTGTGATTACAGTATGCGCCTCTCTATCCTCCAAATTCCTTCCCTTGAGTCACGTAGAGTGTTCCACGACGAGTGTCTCCCTTTTAAACTTTTTAACGGCAGTTTATTGGTTGGCTCCATCATTCAATCGTCTGTTAGATGATTGGGCCGTTATAGTAGAATATTATTTAACTTTAATGTTACATTCGCCCATACTGACACCTATTTCTTTTCCCCCCTTTTGCGTTTGCCTCGTCAGCACAATAGCCTTAACCTTGGTCCTCTGCCTCGAACGTTATTAGTGTTTAAAAATACATTAAAAAGTAACGTTCTTTCTTATACTTGGAATATGTCCTAATTTACTCAATTTGTTTGTTTTTTTTCGGTAGACTAGCTTTTTATTCTTTTGTTTGTATTATTATTCCATTTTGAATTTTCTTAGTTTTTAGGTTATTTTTCTATCTTTTTCTTATATATTTTTGTATATGTACTTTTTATTACTGTTTTTTATTTTTTCTTCTTGTCTAATCTATAATTGGATTTATTCTGTAGATTCGGACAGTAAATAAATAAATAAATATATAAATAAATAAATAGAAATTGAAGAAGTTAATAGGATATTTGTTTGCTGCTAAACTTTCCGCCAACCCAGTTTGCTTGATTTCATTCCTGCGTCAGTACCACGTTCTGAATAAATAAATCGTTGATTTATGTCACGAATAAAAACAAGTAGAAAGTAAGTGCACAGTAGAATAACTTAATTTTAAAAAGAGGTTTAGTTGAATCGCCCATACCATCACTAAAATCCTATTTTAGAGTGAGGACGCCTTACTCATTTGTTTACTCATATAATGACCTGAATTATCGAAATCACCTAGATTGCTTTTTTCTCATATTTTTAATATTTGAAAATATACATATATATATGCTTGGTGGTACGGCTGAGATATAGTCGACTTAAAATATCCATTTTGATATTCATGATTCTCGATCAGTTTTTGGTAGTCCCATTGCAATTCTATAGCGTATTTGTTCTACATGAATGTTTTGTCTACAATCATTAATATCTTATTTCTAGCTTGAATTTTTTGTGTGCATGCATAAGATGGAAATTCATTGTCAGGTATTTGTATCACCAAAGTGCAATGTGATAATATCTCTTAGTTGTATGAGACCAGGTATGATATGGGAAATAAGTAATGAATGGAATGTGATGAATATGTATGTTCAGAAGATATATTTTGCTATAAAATAAGTAGCGGTGGTAATGAAAAGTCATTCCACTTATCTTTTTTTACAGATAAAAACATTAGCTACCATGACAGGACAAGGAAGGCATTTTCGATAAACTTCAGGCAATCAACTAGTCCAAAATTACCAAAAGTACTTTCTCAAAGGAAGGGTCGAAACTATTTGGAAACGCTAATCGCTAATTAATCTTTGGAAGCAGTTTTTCAGGAGTACCACAATCTGTTGGATACAGCTTCAGACGAGTATTTAGATTGGAATTACTATAATTGGGATTAATTCCTAGAAGTCAAGGGCATTACCGAGTGAATGTTGGAGAATATCAAAATACTCCTGTGTGAATAAGAAACGATAGGCTTGTCCCGGCGGCAACTTGCGGAACGGAGAAATTAATTATGTCGTTATGTATCACTCTCATGGTGAAAATGAACCGGCTGCTGGATCAAACGGAACAGCGTTCCGTTAAGCTCCATCCTTAACCAAAGGGTCTTAATTGAGACCAAACACTTGCAAATTGTAGAAACTGGAAGACTACTTTCAGACTACCTTACGATGGAAGAACGGCTTAAATATATTCATTTAGAACTCATCAATAAGGGATCTTCATGCCAATCATATTCACCATTCACAAAACCATCGTATATCACACTACCACAGATACAGCTCCCCCAGTTTGATGGAAATTATCTGTGCTTACAAGAATTCCATGGGTCAGCTTATCGACCAACGGAATTCGGATACCATCCAAAAACTTTAGTATCTAAAGACAGACCTCGTGAGAAGGCGTTACATGAATTCAACATGAGTCAGCATGTGACAAAAATTACATACCAGCATGAAATTTGATAAGGAACGTTGCAAAAATAAAAGTTCTCTTATCAACTCTAGTTTGAACAGATTAGTATCTCCGCCATCTATTACCCATGAAACATTTAATGTGAACTGCTTTCTTGCTTTTTAATCGTTATGCTCTAGATTCTTAGCAAAATGAATTAGAATAATCTATTGGTTTGATAAATACACTTTCTTTTTTTATTCAATAGAACTATATGGATCAATGGAATGGGCAAGTGTTATCAAATATTCTTTGAATCTCATGCTGATGAATATGCAAAGACCATTTTCTAAGAATGGATTATTTGAAATGGTTTCAACTATGTACTTTGGTAATATGTTCTATGGCTGAATGGCTGAATGAACTACAACGGCAGAAAGTAAATCAGAATAGACCTAGTTTGGATTGATAGTGAAAACATTATCGTTTATGCATGGTGATATAGCACGTTGCTTTGTCATTTCAAGAACACGATGTACTTAAGGGGTTACCCCCACTTGTAGCGCAATAAAATAGGTCATTTTCATGAATTTATTTTGACAAAACTACGAAATGTTTTTAAACGACTGTTATATTTTCTTAAAGTACATACTTTGAACACCTTTCAGTAATTTTTTCATTGAAAAATATTACATGATTTAATTACAAATGGCCGTCAAATCAATGGAATTTTAATTTTCACCTTTTGCGGTGAACAAAATTGTGTCGAAGTGGATCATCTGAAACAAAAAATAGCGATGGACTTAGTTAAATAACAGTATAGACTAGTGTTTGATCGAAGGATTTAAAGCAATATCCATTTTTCACAAAATGGCGGACAGTCAAAGTTAATATTTCGATTTTCACTTAAAAAAATGGTCGTCTTTTGGCTATAAAACGGCCATTTTTTATTTAAAAAAAAAATCGAACGATCAAACACTACATTTTTATGTATTAAATAAGCCTGCTAAGTTTCAAAAAGATTGGTTCAGTAGTTTTCGAGTAATTTTGGTCACCGACTTCAAAGATGTCATTTCGAGAAAAACGCGTTTATAAGTATAAGTAACGGTTGTATAAGCAACAGTTTCTTCTCTTTCAACGCTCATATCTCGGTTAATTATGTTTGGATCGACTTGAAATTTGAAGGACGTATTCTTAGATAGTTATACTTAAAAAAAATGCAACAAAAAAAAAAAACGAAAAACTTCAAAGTTACAAGTGGGGGTAACCCCTGTAGAATCATGAGAATTTTTTTTTTGAATATATTAACTGATTTTATTAAATTTACGTGGGATAACAGGTAGTGCTAGAAAGTATCTAAATTCGTAGGCCTGCTGTTTATAGAAGCTGTTTTTCAGTTCACACATAATAGCATATGGTGCACAAACACGCTATATTGACCTGTAAAAGTTACTATAAATCAAAAGAAGATATCTTTTGCTTTGAGTTTGTTGCATACAAAATAAGTTATAGGAATAGTTGGAGGTACCAGTATTGTAGACTAACACTATTAGTATTTATCAACAAAACCAGCACCCATGTTTTTTTGTTGCCGCGACATTGAAAAAACAGCTTATAGCTCTCGTCCTTCGGCACAAACAGTAACGTGAATTTGTTTATTGTAGTCTGTTATTAATAATATCGCTTAATATTTTATTTAAAATGTGTAGATATTTTTGCGTTGATGATTGAAACTGTGCATTTTTTCAGTATTTCTTCAACTGTCGTTTGTTTATTATGCATTTTCCATCAACAATTCAAGCCAATAGGCTGTAACTTGAAAGAGCAACTAGGATGTTTCTTTGCTGTTAAGCTTTGCTTTAGCCGAGTTTGCTTGATGTCATTATTGTATCAGTCTCAAACACTTAACTAAATAAATCTTTGGTTATCGTCGCAAATTGGAACAAGTTTTTTACTTGCGCACGCACAAGAGACTCAACTGTAAAAAAAAGGTGTAGTTGAATGACCTAGTTCACCATTAGAATCTTATTTTCGATTGACGACGCCCACGTTTTCTTACTCATAAAATGATCAGAACCATCGAAAACCACAAAGATTTTTCTTCCATTTTTGATATTTGATACATTCAATTGTACAAACCGACTGAAAATATTAATGGTAGTTAGGTTTTACTTTTAGCATGCCCGATCAGTTCCTTGTATCCCCATTGGAACGAATATTCTCGTAGGTCCGCAAGAATTACTTGATAGAACTCTCTAAACTAACTTGACTTTTTCTTCTCCAATTGAAAGTTTCAATGTTCATGCTTCTCTTACTTTAGCTACAAGGCTACTTTTTGCTTCAATGTTCGTCCTTGCGGGCAGTCTTATTTCAGTCTATGAGCATTTCTTTGTGGAGCTTTCATATCTCTTTACTTTTGTTCTCCTTGGTCCGAAGATACACACTGGTTTACTTCGAAATGATGCCCTCGAAACGTGGTCGAATGACGTTTTCTGCTTAAACTGTGAAGCTACCGTTACTCTCAATGTTTAATATTTAACATGATTTAACATTCACTTTTATTAAAAATGACACCTCAAAATTTATACAAACTCAGTTTTGAATCATTTTATCGATTCAACCAAGCAGCACTTTTCGACCTGCCAACCATTTCCTTTAAAATGTAGAGACAATGCTAAATTATTTTCAAAACTATGCTGACAGTCTTGAACATAAGACAGCAATTTTTGGGAAAGTTTTGGAAAGGATGAAAATTTATGATGCTATGCGCTCATTACCAATGCTTTAGTTAAAGATACTCAGATGAATTTGTTGATATTTTTCGGATTGAATCAGAAATGTTCAACAGCCATTTGCTGAGCAGTTGCTAATTGGATGCCATACCATCCAGTATCATTGGTTGCTCGTGTAAGCAAATAATGTACTGTCTGTGTAAGAGCTCCTTCCGATTTCGCAATAGAATCACCTAGTGTGACATACCTGTGGTAGCATCGTAAGCTCATTCCACCTCTTGTCAAAGGATATACTTATTGTCGGCGGTGGACTCATCCATAAGAGTAACAACGTTGATGTTACAGAATTTGCATGACGCATGGAAAATATATATCCTTTCATTTATCACTGTATAGCCGATGGTTACAGGTTTTTTAATCTTGCTGACGAAATAATCTGTGCAAACTGCGTGGTGGTTTGAATGGCAGCTGTAGTAGATGCTTTAAAATACCAGTCGCTTTGCATCATATTTAGAAAGGGTTTGATATCGCTACCTTTATGATTTTGTGCAACATAATCGAATACACTGCTTAAATATAAGAATTGCATTTACATCTATGGTTAAATTAAGGCATATGGGGCTGCACTAAATCAGAAAGAGACAATTGTTTTACCAGTGATGTAAAATCGCCAGATATTTCATTCAATCTTACGCGATGCAAAAGATGTGTTCCACATTGGCTGGTATTGACAGAAACCGTCCACATAAATTACACGCTAAATAAATATAAAAAATAGGACTCCATACTACACATGCATACTTAAAAACGAAAAAGGAGTATAACATAGAAAGTTGTACTTAGAAAGCGAAAGGATGCGAAAAAGCTGGCAGCACATTTTCGAAAAATAACTTCTAAACCAGAGTTTGATGCCGCTAAGATTATGCCAATGAAATATGCATCAAATAGAGTAGTGCATTTTGCGAGCTTCAAAAACAAGTAAGCTTTCTAATGTGAAAATTGCAGAAAATCAGGCCATATTGTCTCAAACTGCAGCCCCTGGTACATATGTGTTAAGTGCCTGGTCAGTCCTGTTTCGGGTAATTGCTTAAAGAAAACCAACGACATCAGTCTTTGTAAATTGCACAGCCACTGACCATCCAGCCAGTTACTGCAATTGACCTGTCTTCGAACAGTTCCATATTTGTGCTTTTAAATCAAATTCTTTCTGTTCCAAACAACCCGTTTTCCGACTTTTCTCCCGCAAATAAGTTCCATCCCAGTCACTTACGCTTCTTATCGTATTGTTGCAAGAAATCAATCATCAAGAAATCTACGTCTATGTACTGAGCGTAAATCTTGCTACTATGAAAATAATGAAATTCTATTCTTATTTAACGCAAATACGATGAGTTTTAAATTTTTTCCCCTCCAATACAGGTCGAGAAGAGAATGATGCTAATATCAATTGTCTTGAGCACGTTGTCCAATGAATAAATGTCAACATAATCCTTGGCCAGGAAAAGCAAAACAAATTTCTCTTGCTCCCCAATTTGAACATTGTCCTTCTCTGCAAGACCAAATTCCAACCACATCACAGATCCAACCTTCCGCGATTCAGTTTCTTCTCGACAGAATCCATCGACATTCTAGAGGAGGGAACGGAATCGGTAGCCTAGTAACAGGATATTTCGACGCTTGACAGATATACGTTGACTCCAACATCACGGGCAATATGAAGACTTCGTTAGTTACCACAGACTTTGGACCATATGCCTATTACGTACTACTAGCTTATTGTCCAAACAAATCTCTTCAGCATTCCCTTCTGAATAGTTTAGTACAACTTATGTAGGCAGATGCTCGGACTAGCTATAAAACTGCAAGCTTTGTTATAGGGGTGATTTCAATATACAACACCCTTTTTTGCTAAACAATTTACTTGCCAGGCCCAATGGCTATATCTTTCATGGTTAGTACTCAGCAAACCAACTATTCCTTGATATATCTTTGATCAGTTTATCACTTCCAATAGGTTAGGTTAGGTTAGGTTGACGTGGCTGCCGATCTACAGAAGCCTGACGACCAGCACACATAGGCACAAGAGAGGCCCGTTGTGATGCCACAATATTTAGTGACTCTCATCTACTCACTAAAGTCAGGAAACCATTTGCTTCCTTTGACACACCGGACTATCCCCTTTAGATTTACCAGGGACAGCTTTGTCAGGTTTGAGAGAAAGGGTGCACCAAGTGCCACCAATCTTCTCCTTGCCAAAGCCGGACACTGGCACATGAGGTGAAGGACGGATTCCTCCTCATCCTCAGAGCCACAGCTCCGACAGAAGTCATTAAACTCTACGCCTAAACGTTGTGCATCTCGCCCTATAAGGCAGTGGCCCGTTAAAACGCCCACAGTGCAACGAAGGGCGCTTCGAGTTAAGCCTAAAAGCTGCCTGGTGCGATGCGCATCCATGGATATCCAGGACTGCCTTGTTATCACACAGGAAGACTCATCTGACCAGGACTTCTTAGCGTCCTCAAGATATTTTTGCCTTATGGCCACTTCCAACAACTGCCTGATCTCCTTCAACTATACATTTCAACTGATCTTTAAAACCAGCTCAGGTATTTTCAACCACATTAGAGTAATTTTATGCCTATGCGTCAATAAAAACTCCTGAAGGCTCGATTATTTTTTAGTCCCGAATTACAGTATCACTAACTGGCACTACTTCAACAGAAAAATTGCTCACCAATTAGCTCTTATTTTTATTCTTACTTCCATTTGTTTCATCAATTGATGTGTTAGTTAAAGAGTATAATCAATACTATTCAACGTTCCTTTAATACTCATATTCCTAAGCGCAGACTCAACTTTAACTCTCTCCTGACTTTTCCTTCCCACATAATCAAGAAAATCCTTATGCGCTGGCTATTTTGCAGCCAACTCTCTCTTTTTGCTTCTTCTATCCAGTTAGATTTTATGTTCTGTAAATGGGTTAAAATTCTCGATGCTTGGAACCTCAAAGCCAAGCTTGCAAACATCTAATTTAACCAAAACACCTTCCGCAAAGAACAAAATATCAAACCTAACCTCATCAAGTCCATAACGGCACTGAAACACATTTTCAAACAACCATCACAGGCTAAAATGCTTGCTGATCAGTTTAATACAGCCTACACAATTATCTGCCACAGATCAAATTTAAAAAAAAAAGGCAAGCTATAACTTTCCTATAGTGAACTTTTATATAATAACTTTCCTTTAAATTCTACATCTAATTCTACCTCTTCAGTAATCTTTCACTACTCCAAACATCATCCTTTCCATCATCCATTCTTGCTAAAATAAAAAGTACCCGGGTCCCGATGCCATTTCAAACGTTGTGTTGAAGAGGAGCAAACATTACATCTCTCTATTAATCATTATATTATCAACGAACATTTTCCCAATAGTTGGAAAAGTAAGTAAGCAAAATAAGAACCCAGCGCTATGCAAAAATAACAAACTCTACCTACTACCCACGTCATGTTTGAATGTGTCATCAAGACTCGGTTGATGTTCCATTATGAAGTTAAGGTTCAAGTGACCAAAATTAAACATACATAACAGAAATTCGTGGTTCCAATTTGTGAAATAACTATTTGTGGACTTTATATTGAAGAATATGCAACTACAATCGGTTTGTATTAGTTTTTTTTATTGATTTTTGACATAATATTATTTCTTTTATATTATATATTATAATATTATTTATTATTAACATAATATTATTTCTTTCCACACCACGAGCTATGCTCATTTTGAGAATCGCAACTGTTTTCTGTCTTGTTTAATACTAGAATATACCTATGAAATGCAATTTTGATTTTGACAATAAATTTAATATTACTCTGGTTTTCTTATTCAACTTCCTCTTTTTCATCACCATCTTCTTCAGAAATAAAAAGAAATGGTTTTTACAGTTTTAAATGCTGAAAATTCATTTTCGACTTTTTTCTCTAATCTGTCTGGATTTACAAAACAGTATCCAATCCGTTCCGTTCGAATACTAATTTGCATCGCCAAAGGCATTATCAAAAACCAGCACAAAGCTTTAACTTTTCGTTGCATTCTAGTGGAGATTCATTACTAATTCTGCCGCTCAAATTAATCTAAACTAGATTTGAATTCTCAAAGATGCGATTTTCAGTCGAAACTCGTGGACTTGTGCAAACTATCCAGCCGAGCATGAAAATGCTTCAAATCATATTTATTACGTTAGTTACATTTTTTCTGTACATGCATTGGTGTAAAACAATGTCGCTATGCGTTTGTCCAATAGCGAAAGCTAACTCAATTTAAGAGTTAACAATTGCCTAAAAACTGCTCAATACAAAGAAGGCACGTGCTTCCGTGTCTTATCTGCAATGCATCAGATAATCGAAAAACGGCGCGAGAAACGGTAAAAATTAGCATTAGCATAGTTTCCGTAGGTGCAAAAACGAATTTATGAGTTCGAATTTAGAACAAATGGAATTAATAGACTGTTTCGTGATGCATCCGACCGGTGTCTGTAGTGGTTTCTGAAAATTATTTGGATGTTTGCATGTTTTACAATAATGTAGTGGTTTTTGGCTGTTTGATTCTCTTGAATCTGATGAATTTCGGTTTGACACGTCAGGTTAAGTTTATGCAGAAAATATAGTTTGATTGCAATAAATATATGAGGATAGATTTAGAAAAATATTTCTTACAGTAGAAATTATATAAGTTAATAGGAAATATAAAAAAGTTACTGGCTTAAGTCTTTCGTTTTGAATCCGCGTGATTTTATAATTTTGTAATATTTTAATTTTTTCGAAACAAAAGCTAACGGCATTGAGTAAAAACGTATTAAATGGTATTAATATTCTGCATATTCTAAATTTTATTGGGTAAATATTGTAAAAAACTATTATTGAATTATTCAATGCATTAGTTCAATTTAATCTGATCAAAAATGTTGTTTCGCATGTGGAACCATTACGGTTCATTCAATGAAATCGGTTGTTATTTTTGATGTTTATAGTCGGAAATAATAATGCCTCATAAAATCAAGTTTAGTAAAAGAATGCTAGACTTTTGCATTTTCTTGTGCTCCTGTATTCGTGCCAAACGGGTCGTATAAGGAATTTATCATTCCCGAAAACATGAAGTGAATTAGTCATTGAACCGTTATCTCATATAATTTGCATATGCATACAAGGCATCAACGAATTTTTGTTGATTTGCGTATCTCTAACTTGATGTCCAAATATGCTTATACCGGTTTTCAGTCGAAATTCCGCTTAACTCAGAGTGACTAAGAACTTCCTGATTGAAGATATCATCCATGTTTAGTTTTGAAGGCGTCTGTGATAATTTAAATTTTTGTGATAATTGAAAAAGGGCTCAATATCTGCAGGAGAAACCAAAACTTTTTTCTGTTTAGTAACTCTCTTCGAACTAAGTCTGGAAAATCAAAATGTACAAAAATATAATACTGGATAGTTACATGCAAAGCTGTGAGCCAAATGAAAGTCAAGGTTGTAGTTTTAAGGTTTTTCGCATTCGGTTTGCCTCATATTGACACTGTTATGCATATTTAAATGTTTGATTTGCAATTTTTCGCTAAGTAAAAAGAAATTTAGAGTTACTACTTGCTAAAATTTTAAAATTTTTGAAATGTTAATATTTTGTGTTTATTGATTGTAATCAAAAGATCGTAATCATTTGAAAATTTAATGATAGCATCGAATAATCAAGAATTGACAACAAATGACAAAAAATCACATAGCTGGCGGTCCTGCCATAATTTTTCAGCTAAACTTTGTTTTTCAACCAAATTTGTCCTATAATAAGGTTCATGTATTATATGATATTCACTATTTGATTTCTTACAGCTGCACTGAAAGCTATAGGGCATTTTGCTGAGCAAATTTCCAAGATTCAAGACACAAAAGCTACCATAGCTGCCAGCTTCAACTTAGTTTTTCAACCTATATGTATATAAAGTAAGGTCCAGCTACTGTGTGAATTTCGTTAAACAGTTGTGACTAGATTAGAATTTATAGAATGAAAAGCAGTTTTTTCTTTGTGATTTTTCAAGATGGCACCACTCTCACAGAGTTAGTTTCATTCAAAATCACTTCTATCAGATTCGATCCTTTTTAAGGTTCATATAATCTGTGGATTTCAATTGAATCTGATTATTGAGTCATCAGTTCTCGTGACTATAAATTTTAGATGCTTCAAATAGAGATATTATAAGTAGGCAAAACGTGAATTTTATTATAAATTTGCCTTTTCTTCTAAAAAGCAAAAAATTTCAGGACAGAATTTGAAAGATCTCTGGTTAAGTAGTTACCTGCACATTCACTAAAAATCACACACGCGTATTTAATATACTCGTTAATATCCCCTCCTTCTACAGCCCCTCCTTCCTCAGCCCCTCCTTTGTCAGCCCCTTCTTCCTCAGACCCTCCTTCCTAAGCCCTTCCTTCTTAGACCAAATGGAACTTTCAGGAAGTCAAAGTGACCGTCTGGAGTGGTGAAAGCGGTGAATTTAATACTGGCTTCATCGACCGGTACGTCAAAGAATCCATTCTTGAAGTTCATTGTACTGAAAATCATTGCGCTCTGTAATCTGTCTAACTGATTTTCAATCAATGACAGCGGGTATAGGTCGCTGAAAATTTTACGCGCATCCATTCCTTCACTTTTCATCTTATCTGCCAATGTTCATCTGGGAGTCTTGGAAGTTTTAATATACGGCCACATCATCCTTGAGTACTGGACGCATCCTTACTCTGCTCTCATCCGTCTTTCGAGCTTCTTAGTTAGCCATCTTCCGCTTCAATTCGATGCATTGGTCTTCTTGAACCGGACAAACTTTGCTCGTCCCTCTTTTAGGTGAACTTTAACAGAATTTATCAGTTTGCTTCTCAATATCAGATCAGAGGGCACTACATAATCGGAAACGACATGAACTTCTAGCTCTATCGGGGTGCCATCCATCGTTACTATTGTTTCGAAACCTCCAATCGTGTATAGCTGCTCTGAGCGTACTTTCTAACTTTCTAACTTCATTTCGTGTGAACGCAGCATAATATTTTTCATCCACGTCATAACAGGAAGATCGCTACCAGAGCTAATTAAGGCCTTTGTATTCTTATTACGAATCACAACGTCCTTGAACATTTTCTTGCCAGCTCTAATTCCAAACTCGTTACATCTAAAACATTTCATTTCTTTCGCTCGGTTGGAGTAATCGCATTTAAAATCTGTTGTCTCACCGCAATTAAAACATCGCCTGCGTCTTGTCATCCCCGTGGAATCGTACCTGGTCTGCCGTGCCGGTCGGGTTTTCTCGTTCACTGTTTATTTAGTTTATGTTGCCATTTCTTCATCTTCTCGTATAACATGAACTCCTTACGTAGCTCGGGAATTGTATTCGCTTCGTACAAGATCGTCTTACTTACCTCATCGTCTTGGTCAAAATCCACGATATATTGGATTTGAGCCTCCAACTTAATATTGCCCTGGCTGGCTACATTCAATGCCCAATCAATATATTCTTGAAAAGTTTCAACACTTCTCTTTTTTCTCAGGTTTTTGTATACGTCTTTGCTGGACAATATCTGGGCAAACTCGTTCATCAAAGCTTCTTTGAAGTTGCTCCATGACTGGGCATCATCACTCTTGAAATTTATAAACAATTTCGCTGTTCCTCAAAGTATTCGCTTCGTGTAAATTACGTTTTGCACGTCGGTCCATTGACACAACTCGGTAGTTTCCTCGAAGTTCCTTACCTATTTTCGTACATTTCGATTCCCTTCGCCACTGAAGGTTTTGAGAGCCTCTTTGATATCCTCAAAAGCAAGAATCAGCTGATGCCACTAAGCCGGTAACCAATTGGATAATTGCATCGATTCCTTATTGCAACATTGCTGTCCTGCACGCTTGATTCACCATCGCCATCATCAGTTTCGTCATCTTTCGCACTGTTTTTGCCAAGCACATCTTTCGTATCACCCTGGTTTAAAGCATCTTCCAGCCTAGAAAATAGAATGCTCTTATATCCAGAACTTTTTAAATTAAGTTATCTCAATTTCTGGCGCAGTTTCACCATTGTTATCGTGCTTGGGTTTTCTTCTTGACTCTCATTGACTGCTTGTTGCAAATAAACACAAAGCCGCTTTCGTTCCCGTCGTCTTTAACCCAATCTGGTTACGAATTTCGCCAAAACGAGTCATGGTGAGCTCATCTACACCCAAATTCTGAAATTCCTCTGGCACTGCCCTGCTATCGTTGTCTCCGTGTTCCGATATTCTTCCTGTTGAATTCGTGTCAAAATATGTAAACAGTTTTCTCTCTTGACAGCTTATGCCCCGAACATTTAACTCTTTTTTTTTCTGCGAACAGTTCTCCTTTGTCTGTTACTCAACTGGACTCTTTTGAGCGCACAACAATACACATACAGTTCGCAATATTTACTATCGTCACTTCTTTTACTGTGCATATTTCTTCTTTGGCTGCCACTTAACTTGACTCTTTTGAGTGCACAGCAATAAACACACAGTATAAGTCGTTACACTTCTCTCATTTCGTCATTTGCACTCATTGAAATTCGTGCACCACAGCTAACGACGCGCAAGCGGTTCTTTATTGTTTTGCACATGCCTCGTTAAAGCGCCATACTTAAATATGCACTCATCTACTTTTTCCCATCAATTTTCAACACTCTTATCCCGGTTGATCCCACGCAACCACTAGAATCAGATGAAAAAGAAATCATTCCATCAAGGATAGGGTAATCGCAAAAAAATCCCCTATAATTTTGCACCCCAGAAATATTCCGAGCTGAAATCATCTCATACCATAGCTTATTGATTCTGACTCTACCAGTTATTTCGTAGTTTATTTATAGTATATATAAGCTGGCGGAGGAATTACTCATCGTCAAGTCAGGAGTGAAATATCGATTGTTAATAAGACTCCTCTCAAGCTTGGATAAGAAATCGAAATTTCTATTGCAAAGCATTCAAGCTTTCGATCAATGTACAAAATCAAGAATGATTATAGGCTCCAGAATCACAGACTCACTTAAAAGATTTAAGCTGGAAAATTATGTTTGGCTGTGAGTAGATTGTTGACTGACAGGAGCCGTGAATTTTTTTCATCAAATATACAAGTAACTGTTATTTTTGACCTCAGATAGGTGAATGATTTAATTTCGTTAAAGCTGTTTATCTTTTCCTTTTTCAGGTTTTGCATATTGTTAATCAACTTAATCATTTTTTTCATAATTAGGTTACACTATCATAGCCGAATTAAAAACTATATTTTAGAAGTTTTTTTTTATCGATTGCTCGAAAGAGATCTATTATACCTGTTCCTTACGAAAAGCCTGGTTCATATGAGCTAAATGCAATCTGTGCGTGAGAACCTAACCAAATTGGTAAAAAATATCTTGCAGACGATATTAAATAGCATGATGCAACTATAAGTACTGGACTCAGCAGTTTATAACGTCTTGAGAACGACAAGATAAGATGCTGATTGTTTGCCAAGCGTTCACTGCTCCATACACTGGACGCTGATAAAGGCAAAAAAGATGTGCTTTCTTCTCTAATTGATATTGAAAATTTCATTGTTTGACTGATGACTTACCGTTTTTGCACCTAAAGTAGCATGAACGCTTTCTTGAATGGTTTTTGAAAGTGGCTCCTCCTACCACCAATGGGTAGATACCTTCCTTATTATTGATACTTGTTTAAAGCATTGATTTGATAATATAAAATCATGCTTTTTAAAATGTAGATTATTACAAAGGATTATCGGCAATTTGGTCCATACCTACTTTAATAATTTTTTTCATTGGTCCGGATTGTGAATCTGATGCCATCTAATTAAAGACCACTAAGCTCCGAACATTCTGTTCAATACCATTCCTTCAGTGTAAAGTAGGACCTCGAGCTGTGGTCTGCCATAAATTTCACGTGATGGGTTCTTCGAGCAGACTCTTTTTCGCTCATACGAGCTAGGCATCCAGCCCACCAGTGCCTACTGAGCTTTATATTTGTAATTATAGCTGCTTCTAGGTGAAATGTATGTAGCATCTCTGGAGTTACCATTCTTCACAACCAGCACCAAGATTCTCCTTTCCTCTCTTTTCTTTTGCTGATCATCCAAATCTCGGATCCATACATGAATATTGGTCTAGCACAGCAGTTACTTCAGAGCTCTGATTGAACTTCGGGATTCAAAAAACTTTGGTAGATTGTAGTAGACCTTGTTGGATTTGAGTAGCTGCCTACGTACTACTTCTTTCACATTTTTATAACCTACTATTATTAACCAAAGATAGCTAAATAATTTCTGTTGGAAAAATATAGGATCAAATTCATGATCCAACTCTGGATGTTTTTTTTGCAGACAATGCCATGATGAACTTTGTAATTCTTTTTTATTTATTTATTCATTCACCAAAACAAGGTACAAAAATCACATATTAAAAAAAGGACATCAAATTCAAATAAAACAGGAAAAGTAAAGTAAAGTAAAGGAAAAAGTAAAAATAAACAGGTTAAATAAGTAAAAAACAAACAAATTAAAAAAAAGAGTAACAAATAAATTAATAAATAGCAATCAATAAATAAACATTGGCATAAAAGCTATAGCTTAAGGTCTAGGGTACGGATGGCATGGAAAAGAGGGGACTTGAAGGATGATTTGGAAATCGTAGGGGAATATAAATTGGTTATTCTGTTGAATACTCTGCAGCATCTATTTACTGGCTCATTAGCTCCATATGTGGTCGAATGAGAATATTCTTTTAGGAAATGATTGGACCTGGTGTTCCTCACAGGGATATTTATCAAAATTTTATTTTTCAGGAATTCTACATTAATAGCGCCTCTAATGACGTCGAATGTGAAGCAGGCCGATATCACCATTCTTCTGGAGGCTAGTGTCGATAGGTTTAAATGACCCAGTCGAAACTCATAAGGGGGTAGGCTATTAAAATCATAAGGGTTGTATAGATCTCGCAAGGCGAAAAGTAAAAATTGCTTTTGTATTGACTCGAGTCTGTCACTGTGGGTTTCAAAAGCAGGATTCCAGCTAATGCAAGCGTATTCGAGAATAGGACGTACGAGTGAAGTGTATAAAGATCTTGTGACCCACAGGCTACGAAATTCTTTGGCTCGTCTTTTGATGAAGCCAAGTTGTTTGTTTGCACGAGAAAGTATTTTATCGTAGTGTAAAGTGAAGCGGAGTTTTTCATCTAAGATAACACCGAGGTCAGCAATGTTATCAACTCGAGTTAGCACATTATTACCGAGGAAGTACGTATTGTGTGTGACCGTGCATTTTCTGGAAAAACTAATAACCTGGCATTTATTAATGTGGACAGAGAGCTTGTTTACATTGCACCACTGATCAAGTGAATCAAGTTTGGATTGGAGAAAGAAGGCATCCGATTTCGATTCAATAGTTTGATAAAGTTTGAGATCGTCTGCATAGAGTAAATGAGGTATGCCTGTTAGGACGTCAGATAGGTCGGAAATAAATATATTGAAGAGAAGTGGACCAAGATGGCTACCTTAGGGTACACCAGAGGTAGCACTAACGTTTGTCGATAAAAATCCTTGAAATTTTACAGATTGTGTTCGATCGCAAAGGTAAGAAGTCAGCCAGCTGAGTAGAGACCCGGTAATACCGAATTTCTGTAGCTTAAGAATTAAGGTAGAATGGTAAACTCTGTCAAATGCCTTACTGAAGTCTGTGTAGACTGCGTCAATTTGGTAACCTTTTTCCATTTTGCATAGGACGTCTGAGATTAGGATTGTCAAATTCGTGGTAGTTGAGCGACCTTTTCTAAAGCCATGTTGTTGCTCGTTCAGACGGGAATCAACTAGCGGAGACAATTTGTCGTATACTATCTTTTCGAAAAGTTTCGGAATCGAAGACAAAATGGCAATGCCCCTATAATTTTCAATACAGCGTCGATCACCATTCTTGAATATGGGTGTGACATAAGAAAGCTTCCAACTGGATGGAAAAACTCCTGACTAAAGTGATCTATTAAAAAAAATATGCAAAGGAGTTATAAGCTGCTCTACACACTTGCATAAAAAGATCGGAGGAAGAAGATCGGGCCCAGGACCTTTGTTGCAGTTGAGTTCCAAAATAGTTTTACGTATTTCATCGCGGGAGATATCTAAATGGTTGACAAAAGCCGTTGGAGTTGAATCGGAGGAAGAAAGGTGTGAGTTTGTTAGGTCTGGTGCACTAAAAACTTTTTGGAAACTATCAGCGAATAGGTCACATATCTCTTTAGGAGAAGAAGACGTTGTATTATTCAGAAACATCGACGATGGATAGCCAGTAGTTTTTCGCTTCACATTTACAAAATCGAAGAATTTTTTCGGGTCGCGGACTATATTTTCGCCGGTTGACCTAATGTAAGTATCATAAGTCTCACGAGACTTTGCTGAAAATTGCTTGGTGACTTGATTATACTCTTCCTGAATAGCAGAACTAACGTCAGTATTTTCTATAATCCGCTTATATAGTTTGTTTCTACGATTTCGCAAATGCCTAAGGTCTCTATCAAGCCATGGCTCAGACAATTTTTTTTTTTATCTTTGGTACATATCTTTCAACGGCGTCAAAAATGTTATTATAAAAAGAGGAAATGGCTGTCTCAAGATCCTGAGTTGAAAGAATATTCGTCCAGTCAATAGTATCAAAAACGTGTTTAATGCTTTTTTCTGTTGTGCAACTCCACTATTTGCGCCACCCATCCGATTTAAATGAAGGATTCCTAAACATAGAGTTTGGATCTTCCATTGATGTCAATATCATATGCATAAACTAGTATCTAGCTAGACTTGATGACGATAGTTCTTATCGTTGACGTGCCAGAGTCTCGGACTGCTTTTTTCAACACCAGATTCGTTTTATGAAGGGTTTATTTTTACTTGGCTTGTTACGTCGATGATGGTACCTTCATTCAATTCGTTTAAAATACTGAATTTTCTCATAGCTGCGGATTGTTTTACCCTGGCTATGTTGTGGTAGATAGTTTTAAAGTTTATAAATAGTTCATTATATCAACTATTTATAAACTTTAAACATATCAACTATTTATAAACTTTGAAGTTTAGTTTTCATTCCAGGATTATGAGGTATGGTTGCTCGATTTGTCGCAAATGTACTAGTTTACTCCATTAATATTTTTCTTCTTTTGGTAACCATTCTTTAAAGTTTGGCCAAAATAGATCTTCTTAAAATATTGCCAGAAATATCATATTTATGCAAAATTCTAGTAATATCACCAAAACTCTTACAGTTTTTTTTTTCCCATCGAAATACAATGAAATACACTCGGATAACCACCGTCTTCACTAAAAGATAATTTTTTTATTTGAAGATAAATCAATGTGTGAATCAATAAATCTTGAACTAACTTTTGGCTTGCATTTGAAGCAAATACTCTAGTCAAAGCCATCAAAGCCATTCTAACTTCTGAAAAATGAAACAACTCGGACATTTACGAACTCAAAAACCAACAACGAACTATTTCTAACTGCTGAGAAGAAATGTTTTATTAATCAAAAATACAAAAGAAAGATGTTGTTTCAAAAAGATAAATTTAATTTAATTACTTTTCTAACTATCATCGTTAGGCTGGATGTTAGTAATATACACTTAATCGCAGCATACTTCGCAGGTACAAGGTTGGACAGAATTAAACTCACTAACTTTGAGGCTGATTTAAAGCTTATAATCAATTCTTTCGATAAATGTATTTTATGTGGAGACTTAAATGCCAAACAAAGGCAGTGGAACTGCTTGAGAGTGAACAGAACCGGAAAAATTTTATTTGAACTAATTTGCACCAGGAACTTATTCTTACATGTTCCTACTGAGCCCACCTACTTCTCGCCTAGAGGGAATCCATCAACACTTGATCTTGTTGTCAGCAACGGATTAGTTAATATTTCTCAGCCTATCACTCGCCGCCACATCTCCCAGTAGCAATCCACATGCAACCAGTGTAGCAATCCACATGTACTTATCCAATCTAATGAACAGATAGACATATTACTTGACTCATTCTATAGTAGTCTCCATGCTGCCATTACTAATAGCACTATGAATGTAACCAGGTCTTCGATACACTCCCGCAGCATCGATGATGAAACACTAGGATTATTAGCTATTAGAAACCGCTTCAGACGTCTCTGGCAAAGATCGAGGAATCTCGAACTTAAAACATTGGTCAATAGACTCACAAATCTAGTCCGCTACCGCATTCTTGTGCTGCGCAATGAAAGCTGGAACTTTAAGCTAATGCAACTTAGCAACAAAAGCAACAAGGTTTGAGCATTAACCAAAATGATGAAGCGAAAAACTCGACTAACCCCAATCTCGGACTCTAGCCACCAACTATATTTCGATGGCCAAGATAAGTCCAATATAATAGCTAGGAAGTTCCAAACATCCCACTCCACTTCGCAGCATCTTGGAACGCACACAAACAACACTATTGTCAAAAATCGCTTCAAGGACCTAACAAATCTCCCCTGAAATTTCACGCCAAATAATCTTTGTGCCCCAAGAGAAATCGTTAACATAGTTGCTAAGCTCAAAAATAAAAAGACTCCAGGAAACGATAAAATTTCAAATATTGTTTTTCAAAACTTTGGCCGGAATACGGTGATTTTTCTAAATTTCATTTTTAATGCGTGTCTTAATCTTAGCTGCTTCCCAACCATCTGGAAAAACGCAGTAGCTGTGCCATTACTGAAACCTGATAAGAACCCTCAGCTACCAGATGGTTATCGTCCTATTAGCCTTCTCTCCGCTCTAAGCAAGGTATTTGAGAGAGTAGTTCTGCGGTGGATCAATAAGAAGTTAGAGAGCTCGTGCATTATACCTGACTGCCAATTTGAAATTCGTCGAAAACACTCTTCAAACCACCAGGTTTTCCGGGTCTATAAGAATGTCAGGGACTCGATCAATCGCAAAGAGTCTACGGGACTTATAACCCTGGACATCGAGAAAGCCTTCGATACCGTATGGCATCAAGGTCTCATATAAAAGCTCTTAAACTTTCAGTTCCCAATTTATCTGGTGAAAATAATATCATCGTTCCTGTCATCTCGTACTTTTGTCGTAAAAGTAGGAGAAAAGTACTCCCATGCCCTCTCCATACCTGCTGGAGTCCCCCAGGGCTCCTGTATAAATCCTACCTGGCTCAATATATTCACCGCAGATGTACCTCGAAACCCCAACTGTAATATGGCAACATTCGCTGATGACATGTGTATTTACAAAAGTGCAACCGAGGCTAGCTTAATCATCGATACTTTGGAAGAATAACTGACAAAACTTTACCAGTACTATTATAGATGGAAAATTAAAATTAATCTGTCAAAAACAACAGCTATATTTTTCTCTCGTAAAAGGAAGAGCCGAAATATAGATTTACCTTTTATTATTACCTAGCCGAAATATAGATTTCCTCGGCAAAGAAATCCCTTGGGCGGACAATGTTCGATACTTAGGAATCGTCTTCGACAAGAAACTTACATTTAGAGACCATATCGAAGAGACGTGCACTAAATTATCTAAAGCCATTTGCGCTCTGTATCCACTGATAAATCGCAAGTCCAAAATGTTCACAGAAAGTAAGACGATGATTTATAAAGTGGTTTCTCAGCCAATAATACTATATGGAGCTCCTACTTGGACACAATGTGCCAAAACTCACAAAAATAAGCTGCAAGTCGCGCAAAATAAAGCCCTAAAATTAATAAGAAATAAACCATTTTATTACTCTACAAGGAGAATCCACCAAGTTTATAGTCTTCCAGCTTTAAAACCAACACCCGAAATATTCAAAACCCATTAATTAACAGGCTGTTTTGATGGAGTTACACCCGCCCTTCCACTGTAAGTACTCCCTAGTTTTATGTGCAATTAGTTATAAGTAGCCGTAAGTAGCCTTTGTTATATATATACAAAACAAAAATATACAATTAAGGTTTTTATCAGATTTTCTTTGTAGCTTTAAGTAACTAGACTCTGTAAACAGTAAACTGCATAAGCTAAATTTTACACCTTAGAGCAAAGATATTGTCTAATCTCTAAATGTTTTACTTGCTAAGCAACCTATGTATGAATTCTGGAATAAATAATAATCTAATAATCTAATTACTTTTCTAGCTTGCTCTGTGTCTGGTTTGGGCATAAAAAAACGTTTTTGAACATGCGGTTAAACTAATCACAACATTGACTTTCAGCTTCATTGTTACTAGATACGGCACAGGCTCACACACTTTGACTTCACTCTACCTAGGGGTTTCGTAATCTACAAATAAAACCGCCATCAAAACAAAAATGATATTTTTGCTGTAAGAAAATATGGGCTGAGTTATTTATGGCAACGAATACATGTCTATTGAAACTTTTCGTGGGATGTATTGTAACATGAGGAGTCAGAGTGTTAATACAATTTTATGCAAGTTTTGCCGTTTGTTTCCAATTTTTGCACTTGGAAATATTTTCAAATGATGAATATCCAGGTTTCATTTGTATGTATAGTATGTTTATGTATGTAATACATGCAACTTCCGATGCTCAATTTTTCTCCTACATAACTTCTAACAGCTGTCAGAATCTCTCGTTGATGGGGACCATTATTTTTATTTTAAAAGTACGAAAACACAAAAGTAAATGAAAGCTGGTTAACAGACATTTTCAAAAAATGGATATCCTCATTAGCATACATATTAGTGAACATATGCCTTATATTGCTTTGCACCGTAGATAGTTTTAAACTAATTTAAAATTTCCTTTCATTTCATCCGTACTGTTTGTTCACTTTTATGATTTCAAAGCATGCAAACTTATCAAAAATCTAAAAGCAAACGTAGAAAGTGTAAATATTTTCAAATACTTAATTCGATAGCTAGCAGTCATTCAAGTTCAGTGAAATGTTTGCAATGACAGCAATAAATCAGACTACACCTTAAATTTGCTCAAACATTTCCAAACGATATTTTTTGTCAGTGTATTGCCTGAGGCAGAATTTGTACTATCAATTACCATGCCAAACTAATCGGAAATTGATTTTCACGAATGACTGATCAATGAACGGGTTCTTGCAGTTTGTGTTTGGATACCGATAATTGATATTGAATTTGAATTCAAGTGGGAAACGTACCGCAGTGTTTTATTCAAAAGTTTGGGAAAATATCTTGCGGCTCAACACTTTTTTATTTAAATGCCGAATCGCGTTTGCCATTAAAGTCCTATCAATTGGAGCCGTAATTCAATGAATGCAAAGTCTTTCCGAAACGATGATTTTATCGATACCGTTCACTACGCGGGTAATAAGACAGCTCGAAAGTTGTTTGAGACCAACAAACATGAATGATGGCTTCAAATAAAAATTTCGGCATGGTACATATATGAATACTTTGCATCCAGCAATAATGATTTCTTTGAATTAACGCACGAGTGTGAAAATTGAGCTGCTCAGCTCATTTAAAGACGAGTCTGTGCAATGCTTATGATCAAAATGACACGGTCAATAAGGAAAAATTTCACTTTTCAATTGAATGAAAATAAATTTGCAAAATATGGAAATTTTCAATTCGAATGAACTTTTCCCGAGCGTATGAAATTTGATAAATGGTGCATTATAGCTTATTGTTTATGGGCAATGGTTTTTCTTGTATCGAACATGTGAACGGCTGATCAGGAGAAAATTAGTTGCAAATATGCAACAGCGCTAATAGCCAAAAACCAGTAAGTGGTGCATGAAATTCGGAAAAAATTAGTATTTGAAGAGAAGAAGCACCGAAAACTTTCGATACGCTTCTGAGCAGCTTTCGTATTGTTTTCACTTGATAATGGCTAATGCAAGACTGCTAGTAAAAATATAGAAAAGAAGATAGCAGTAAAAACTTGGTTATTTTTAAATATTCATAGTTTAAGTACAGAAGATCTCTCTTAAGACTAATAAATACATTCACTTTCCGAATTGAATGAAGTGTATTCATCAGAAGCATATTGAAAGGAAAGAATCAGCCAGTGCTAAGCCTCAAACACGTCTTTGTGCAAATTTGAATGCATGCATGAGTAGCTTTAAGCAACACAGCACAACGCCAATACAGATATCGAAACAGAAATATATTTGGCGCAACATAAATTCTTAAGCCTTGGGTGAAAAGAACGGATTGAGGCTCACTCCGACGAAAAGCAGGCGAAGCAGCAGCGAAAAGACTGAAGCACTAAACGTCTAATAAGAGATCTTTGACCTCTCTCGTCTTGGTTCGTGTAAACTTAACAGTATCTCAAGTCTCATGTTGAGCGCAAGATGCCGACAGTCAGTACAATGGACATCGGCTCGTTGAGGTTGAATTGTTCGCACTGGACAAATATAGATAGACGATTGTTTCCACATTTGTGCATTTCTCCAGTTCTGTGTCCATGCATCCGTCTAGCTAGTCACCCATGTGCCCATCATCTCAGCTATTCACCTCATCGGCATACTACTAGTGCCTTATTTTTGACATGTACTGTGAAAAAATCTAGGCGAGTAGAGGAGATAGATCGATACTAGAAGAAATAGATGCAGGGCTGGCGCTCAAGCTAGAGCTGTCTATTTGCCAGACTAGGTTGTGAGAGAATTCTATCACACAGATCACTCAGCTCATATTCGGAGCAAGAATTAGTCAATTTAAAATTTGCATTAAATGTTGTACCAAAAAAACAACTGGTGCTAGTTTTCATGCTAACACTTTTTTTTTTTTTAAAAGTATCTATTACCTTTGTGTCTCCTCAAAGTTGCTAGTAACTATACGTATATAAACTTCCGTTCGATGCAGTTCTGATGCGTTTAGCTATCCATACTATCATTTATGTGTCATTCGTCTACACTCACACACATATATCCGCAAGTAATATGTCACAAACTATTAACACTGCATCCGAAACACAATGGTCAAATGGAAAACATGCAATATTTACATGTCCATGCACTGCACCTGATTCCCGACGCACAAAACGCACAAATTTGCTTTTCCATAGACTTAATAGTTATTAATTCTACCCGATGACGGTAATATGAGCCAAATCAGACAACCAGATTGTTACGCGGAGTGCAGCGTGAACTGCACAAACGCTCGAAGAGAACTAACTGAAGTATCTTTGAGATTCAGGTGAGTTGCCGACGCGTCGCCATCTTACATTTTTTACCTCTCCGTTTGTATATTCATACGTCCATTTGAGATGGCATGGCATATTCCAGTTACCTATTGAAAACATACTCGTGGAAGATCTAATTTGAAACTGGAAATGATTGGAAGCAGTATTCGTTTGCATTTACTGAATATATATTTTGGCCTATTGGATTTGTTCCAATGTTTGAAATTCTGTGCGAGGAGAAATGAAAATGTTACTTTAGATCTCTTTGTTGATTAAGAGTGACTTGGTTTTAGCACATTGTAAAGAGGGCTATGCATGGTGGAGTAAATATTAATACGGCAATTGTTGGTAATTTAATATTCCAATGTTTCTAAAAATTATTGTATTCGGTTTTTGGAAGTTTCTTGCTTGAGTCTTTCGTTTATGTAGTATTGAATTTTGATATTTTACAGCCGTCCAACTGTATTTTATTTATTTTACTTTGATTCTCCACCAAATACTCTCACTATTCTGACCAAAACTACGAAATAATTATTACACTCCTTCAAATTTTATTTCACTATCTGTTTTTACATGCTAATTCAGTATGTTGCAAATAAAATAGAGAGCTTTCTTTTAGGGACTGTAAGCGTTTGAAAAGTGATGTTTATTTATCTATTAGGCTAGGTTAGGTTAAGTTAGTGAAGAGGGCTGCCGGGAACGCGGCCAGCATTAGGCCCCCAGTTTGGGCCCATTTGCCACCCTCATAGAAAATCACACGCATTCACACTTACAGCCATGGCACTGGCGGGATTCGAACCCACAGGCCCCGTAGCACACCGCTTTTCGGCCTGACGCCTTAGCGAACAGAGCTACCAAGCCCCCTTATTTATCTATTTATTTATTAATATATATTCAACAGACGAATTCTATTGCTGAATATTATAATAAAAATGATAATAAAATAATAAAGAAAACAGGAACATAATAATCCTAATAAAAAAACAGAATCAAGATGAATATAAATAAAAAAACTAGCGCATCAGAACCGCTAGAAAACTAATTTTCGAAGATGTTGTCTTTGAGGGATTTAGAAATGAGTGAAGACGTTATACACTTCTTTGTAGTCTCATATCAACCATTTCTTACTCAAAGGAATAAATATAATTTTCTGACAGCATTTCCTATAACACAAATGATGAATGTGTTCAGTGCTGGCAACATTTGTCCAACGCAGCAGCAATAAATCTACCATAACATGCTCCTGCTTAATCAACCTATCCTTTGAATTTCGTTTTCATCCGAGGATGTCATCGAAAGTTTCAGCGATTAAAATATATCTGGGGTTGCCATCCGAAAAATTTTCAAAACTCGGAAAATTTAAATATCGGTTGCTTATTATATTGTAAATGCTTTGCTTATGAATAAAGAATGGAAGCATCTGTTGGTGCAATATTGACGAAATTGTCTGGTGCTGGCAATGATGTGCTAACATCATAGCTGCTTCACGTTGTGTTAAACCCACCCTATGAATTTCGTTTCGATTGAATGGCTGCGCTGTAAGTTATAGGAGTGAATAGAATTTTAGGGTTACCAACGTTCAAACTTATTAAATTTTTGAAACGTAAATATTTGTTGTTAATTGACATTGCAGGATCATTCCCATTTGGAAATTTTATGACAACATCGCTCGATAAAGAAATGTCAATAAATTACGAAATTCATCATAATTGGCAACCCTTTCACCATTTTTCAACGAAATTCGTACAAAATTAGAAACGTATAAGACCCACTTGTGACATGAATTTCGTTTGGATTTCGTTAATGCATCGAAAATATAAGGAAAAAACCTTTATTTTCCTGAGCAAATTTACAATATTTAGGAGACAAAAATTGTCATAGCTGGCGCCCCTATACTAATTTTTCAACCAAATTTCTATAAAATCTATTTTAGAGTAAGGTTCACCTACTACGTGAATTTCGTTAAAATCTGGTGGCTAAATCGGAAGCTATAGGCCAAAAAGCTGTTTTTTTCTCAGCGATTTTTCCAAATGGCACCACTGCCACAGTGTTGCTTGTATCTCAAAATCACTTCTATCAGACCTGGTCCTAGTTAATATCAACATGTTTTGTAAATTTCATATTGATCGCATTATCCGATCGTCAGTTCTCGTGAACAGAAGTTTTGAGTGCTGAAATAGAGGTAATTTGGTGATGGGTTGCCGTTCTTGTGCAAATCGGAATTTTAAAAATTTTAATTTGACATGATGCACAAAGGTTAAAATTTATCAATGATTTGAATTTTTTGTCAAAAATCAAAAATTTTTGAGGAGGTTCAATGATTTGAAGGATTTTTTTCAGGAGCCTGCCGCAGCTACAGGGTTACCCGCACTACATTGGAAGTCCATGTGTGTTATATTTCAGTTAAATTTTACGATGATCCAATTTTTTTGTCAGAGGTAATGACAAATCAAAATTTGAAAAAAAAACCTTGCCTACTTTTAGGCACGCTGCTCCCACACACGGCTCAACATTTCCACTTCTTTATCATAAACAAGCTCCAAACATAATAAGTTTTCATTTACAATACTTTATTTTAACAAAAATTTACGCTGCTTGGAAATATAGGAGTACCTCAAAATTCACTAAAACGCATGCCGCCGCCAAAAAGTTTAAGATATCTGAATTTTAGCAAATCATGGACCTACCTACTATATACATCTACATCCAGCTCAATCGGATCGGCCACTCCAGAGATTATCTCCCCTTATCATTTTGCTTATATATATATATATATATATATATATATATATATATATATATATATATATATATATATATATATATATATATATATATATATATATATATATATAGATATAGATATATATATACATATACATATATATATATATATATATATATATATATATATAATTTTCGGCGAAACGATTTTAATACTAATTTTTAAGTTTAATAATAAGAATTAAATCAAGTTAAAGAAGTACAAAATAAAAATAAAATTAAAAAAAGAGGGAAAGAAAAGAAAAACTACAAGTTACGTACTAGTATACAAAATATGATTTTTTTTAAAAAAGTTTTAAAAGCACCTAATGTTGGCGGTAGAGGACCAAACTGTAAGTTATTGTGTTGCCTTGGTATTCGCAATAGTGGAGAAAAAGGTAAATATCGGTGCGCTCAAATGGCACACTAAACACAACAGAAGAACGCGTGCCATGAACTGCTTCACGGACAGAAACGTGGTTACTGATGTATTGACGTGGTTACTGATGCTAGGAAAAGTCTGCGTGATTCAAGAAAAGGAAGATTTAGGAACAAAAGACGATCACTATAAGAACGGTGAGGAAGCTGAAACTTGAAAAAGAAGGTACGAGTAAATCTGCGTTGAACTGACTCCTAGGCAGTATTTAAGTAGACATAATGAGGACGCCACACTTGACAGCAATATTCAAGGACACTACGCACAAAAGAGAGAAAAAGGTGTATACAGGTGGAAATATTAACGATGTATTTAGAGGATCTAATAATGAAAGATGATAATTAAGATGCCCTGGCAGTAATATATGAAATATGCTTATCAAATATAAGCTTAGAATCAAATATTTCACCAAGATCTCTAAAATTATCAACAACATTAAGAGAAGAGCCAGAAACAGAATAAGAGAACATTAAAGATAACGTTTTACAGGTAAAAGACACTTTGCGGTGCTCAAAGTGAGAGCATTGACGCAGCACCTAGTCTGTAAGCTATTAAGGTAATTTTGTAAAAGCGCACAGTCATTTTGTGACTCGATCACTCGAAACATCTTGAAATCGTCAGCATGTAACAGGCAAGAAGATTGGATTAAAGGAGGTAGATCGAAGAAAGAAAAGAGGACTAAGAACAGATTCTTGCGGAACACCTGATACAGGAAATAAGGGAATTGAAGAACAGGAATTAACAGTTACAATACAATTACAACCATATATGTAAGAACCAGGAAAAAAGAGGACCAGCTATGCCACCGTTCCTTAGCTTTTGAAGAAGGAGGTTATGGTTGACAGAGTCAAAGGCTTTGGAGAAGTCAGTATATAGAACGTCGACCTGCTTTTGATGGTCAAGAGCGGATGCGACCATATGTGTGAAGGAAAGAAGGTTGGTTACTGTGGATTTACCTTTGACAAAGCTATGCTGCTCATGAGCTAGGGTAGGCTCGATAAAGGAGTAGACTCACTTGTAGACAACTTCCTCAAGGGTCTTGTTTAAAACAGGAAGAAGGGAAATGGGTAGTGGGAATGGGAAATGGGAAATGGTAGTTTGAGATGCATGTACGATCACCAGCATTATGTATAGGAAAGCTATTGACAGTTTTTCAAAGCGAAGGGAAAGAATCAGAAGATAAACTTATATTGAACAAGATAGAAATAGGAACGCACAAAGATGATGAAAGAGATTTAGTCGATATCCTTCAACAGGAGTTCAATTTCCAAAGGGTTTGTCCGAAACGAATGTAATTCAGGAGAAGATGAGAAGATAAAGTTTTGGGAAGGAAGAGACCATTGTTGTGAGAAGAAAGAGGAAAAGTAAGAAGCGAAAAGCTCACATACTTCAAACGGAGTGGAAGCAGCTATATCACCCAAATGCATACCATTGGGGATGCTGGGAGAGTTTTTCAAGGAATGGATGAATGACCAAAAAGATGTTGGTTGGTTGGTTCTGATTGATGCTTAAATACCAGTAATGTAAGGGCACATTGCCTGTCTGGGAGGTTTTTTCGCTGTAGAGCGTAGTTCTTTATAAAAAGGAGGTCAGAGGTCCAGATCTTTTGTGCGGATCTGGTGCAGATCTTTTGTATTAATTACGAGCTGCATTTTTGGCTTCGAGTGCGACTGCAACATTATTGCTGAACCAAGGAGCATCATTCAAAGAGAACCAGTTAATTCTATTTAATTCAATCGCCATGCCAGTGAAATCAGCTTTGTGAAAATTAAAACGTATCAGAGAAGGGGTTTTGTTTCTCATAGAATCAATATTAGAGTTTTCAAGGACAAAAGAGGGATGATGTGAGTCAGGAGACACATAGAGAAAGAGAGCAGCACTTAAGGAAAGTGACGATTTTGGGAGATTGGACAATACAAGGTCCAGAATTCTATTGCTGGCATTTGGTAAGTTGTTAAACTGTGAGAGGGAACAAAATGAAAGAAACGATGTCATTATCAAAGAAATACTACTAGTTGAGATGGTAACCGAATAGGCATTATCCCAATCCAGAGTTGGGAGGCTAAAATCACCAGGTAGCAGAACGTAAGCGGTGGAAAAATGACTGTTGAGGTAAGAAGAAAGTTTCGCAAGGAAGCGTTTATAAACAGACAGAAGAAGGTTGCAGAGGATATATATTCAAGCAACGACTAAAGTTTTGGCAGAAGGTAAGGAGATATGCACGAAAATACACTCAACAGGAGGATAGAAAGGAAAATCATGACAGAGTGTTCCGTTGAGTGTCTCATTGATACCGATGAAAGCACCTCCCTCATCGGATTTACCACCATTCAAACGATCCCAATGTAGTCAGGTAAGATTTCCGAATCGAAGATATCATCAGTAAGCCAGGTTTCTGTAAGACATATTATATCATCCGAAGCTAAAGTGGCAGAGAAACTGAACTCATTAGTTTTGGTCCTCAAACGGCGGACAATTTGATAATAAAGTCTTATTTCTAAGTTCTGGAGCACCTTGCTCCTCTCGGATGAAAATTCTTACGAGGAATTCTGGTCAATTCCTTGACTAGAACACCAGGAGGCGAGATGTCCTTTCGTAGAAGCTCGTTGACGCCAGCAGATACAGTTATACGAAAAAAATCACTTCCTGGTTCTGTAAGTTATCAGTTGTCAGTTTTTTGCAAAGAAGAAGTGGTGGCATGTGGCCAAGCTTAGCAGCCGCAAAATGGTTAATGCGAAATGCGAAATCATAGGACTCTACCATACTAAATTTTTTAATTTGTTTTTTCAACTCATTTTCTTTGCCAGTCATTCTATGAGACTTTCCTTAAGGCAGAATCGTCCCCACGATTTCTCCGGAACAGTGCTTGCCAACCGCCGTCTACACAATGGCGTAGACTTACCCGTGTATATGCAGCATTCATTAATCAAATATGAGCTGTGGAGTGGCGAGTCGTTACGCTGGGGAAGTAGGACCGACAGATTTTCAGTACAGTTGATTTACAGAGCGGGTGACTAAAAAGTGGATTGGTTGACTGTCACGTTCAGATCTGTGAAGAACCGTGAGGAACACTGATCACAAGGAATTGGGCTTTCATTGACAAAGCAAACGGCCGATTTATTAGTTGCATAGCGCTTGTAGACACTTTTTACAACAAATATCATTTATGTATGAAATTTAATGACTTTTTATATTACGCACGAAATGTGTAATGTATACGTATTAGTGTGTTCACTGTTTGATTTATTGGCTGAGTCAAATGAAATTCATTGGAGCTAAAACCAGCTAAAAAGCAGAAATATTGAATGTTACTTCCTCGGTGAAAACGGAAAACGATTGATATCGTCAAAAAATAAAAGGACACTCAGTCATTACAAACTTTTATATGCATATGGAAACGATTATCATGTTATTAATCAAGATGGCATTTTGTTGCGAGACCTCTGCGGTTCTTATAACATCATCCCGAAATCACCGTATAAATGACTACTAGAAACATCAACCAATCGAGAACCAACACATCATCTAATAAAAGAACTGCGAGATATTTATTTTTCGGATTTGTATGAAAGTAGCTTACTTTTTTTGTGGTCAATGATCTAAAGTTTAGGCTACTTAAGTTTGAGTGATTTGTTGGAATTTTTAATAAAAAAAGTCAATTTTATAATTTAGGACAAAATATCCAGCAACTGACCCCGTTCTACGGTTGCCTGTCATCCACAGATTTTCCTTGATTTTTTTTCTAGGTTAGATCAGTAACGCATATTTACATTTATTATTATTACTTTGTTTTATTATTAAATTTTATTATAGAGAATTATTTCCTTTTTATGTGGTTAAAAACTGTTTTTATTTTCGCTGGCAGAACAAAACCAGTCTACCTGGCGTCAGTGCCAAGGATGGCAGCAACCCTCTACTTTTGGCGATACACTCAATTTTGTGCATAGTCAGTTTTTGTGTTTAATAGCGGGCTTGAAGTAAGACCTACTCCGCTCAAACCCCACGACCATCGCAGCTGAGCTAGCTGGCAAAGGCGGCACGCAAGGCAATGTTTCAGGAGTCGAGCTTAAAATGTTCATGCTGCATTGGTCATAGCTTGCTAATTGTAACAAGCTGCAAAGCTATTGCTGGGTTGATTGTGTGGTCAGCAAATTGTACTCTAAGCTCTTGGTAGCGTTCAAAAAGAAAGAGAAAAAATATAATAAAAAGATTCTGAGCACGCTAAAAAAATGATTTCTACGCAATGTAGTGATGGGCGTTTCTATTTTTCAAAAAACGAAAACGAACTGTTTTTTCTTCAAAAACAACTGTTTGTTAAAACTGTTTGAAAAAAACAGTTTGAACTAACGAGAGAAACAAATTTTATGCTGTACGACAATTAGAGTTGGTTCGTACTAGGATTTTCACATACTAGGTATAACTAGTACGAGTACGAAAAAATACCTGTTCCAAATACCTATACCTGTTCCAAATACCTATTTACATACAATGCATACGATTTGCAGTAATGTAATGAAATTACATGCGCCTTCCAGACACAACGTTCCCAAGCTAGACTGGTGATGGTGCAAGATTACCTTCAAAGAATACCGAGTTATTAGTCTGTGCAGCTTGTCCGTAACTTTCCAATGGTCGGTCATTTATTTGGCAAGTCTTTCTCCAATCTAGGGGCCATCTAAAGAAAAACGATCAAATTCAATCAATTTAATTTGTTTTTCATTTTATTATATGCAAAAAACACCTCCTGTATTCGTTCAAATGACAAAAGTAAAAAAATTACTAAAATAGGACCAACTAATCCCGTTGTCATCTATATGACTTTTCATCGAGCGACCTCTGATACCAACCTTTTCCTGGCTAATCTAAAACAGTTGGATTTGTTTCACTGTAGCATGAAGTTTTTATTAAACAATAAAAAAATGTTTCGTTTATTAAACATGCACCCACTAGGGCGCCAACCTCTTCCGTAAGGCTGGGCATGAGTCCAGGGGCACCTTACCTGCCATGGTCTCGTAAATTTTACAACCCCGGTAGGTATGAAGACACCATCGTGGCGACCTGCAGTCAGGAGGAGGGCCTCAGCATACCCGGAGACGCCATCTGATGAACCAAAAAGGATCTCAACCTGTTCCTCCTTGGCACTTTTAGTGTTACTTTTAGTTTTTCCGGCGGATTTCATTTTGCCGTATCTTCGAAACTAGGTCGGTTTTTCCCAGACTTGTATGGAAATTTCGCCCGAAACAACTTAGAAAGGTCCCCGAATTCATGCTTGATCAAATAAAATTTTTTTTTGACAAAATGGACGTATTTACCCAATTTCCCGTATAAAAAATTTTTTGTCCTTAAAATATCACTAATATATTCCCCGACCACTTCCAACCATCGAAAGCGCGGTAAAAGCAGTTTTTGCCAAACTATGACCAAAGAACCCCTTACTCCCCTACAAAACCGAAATTTTTCTATCACAGTAATAGGTCTTGGCCCGTTATGTCCCAAACCACTCTAACCCAAAATAGGCCGATTTTGTCCGATTTCAGCTCCTTTTGCCCTAAAAACTTTTTGAATATTTGAATAAAATACTTGCAAGTACGAAAATACTCGCAAGTACGAAAATACTGTTTTCCGCAGCTAAACAGTTTTCCACTGCCAAACAGTTAGTTTTGACAAACGAAAAACGGTTCATTTTAAAAAAACGAATAACGATGAAAGACGATTCGTTTTAAAAAAACGAAAAACGATTCGTTTTAAAAAAAACAGTTTGTTTTTAAAAAACGGTTCGTTTTAAAAAAACGATTCGTTTTAGAAAAACGAAACGTTTTAAAAAAACAGTTCGTTTAAAAAAAACGGTTCGTTTGAGAAAAACGATTCGTTTTAGAAATACGATTGGTTTGATAAAAACTGTCCGTTTTAGAAAAACTGTTGGTTTGAGAAGAATGGTCCGTTTTAGAAAAACGATTGGCTTTAGAAAAGCTATTCGTTGTAGAATAGTTGGAATTATTGGTCTTAGAAAAACTGTTCGTTGTAGAAATACGGTTCGTTTTAGAAATGCTGTTCGTTCCAGAAAAAAAATTTCGTTTTAGTAAAACTGTTTGTCGGTATTTGGAGAAACTGTTCGTTCGTTTTTTGCAGCCAAACGTTTTTTTCAAACTGTTTGGCGTTTTTGAACCCATCACTAACGCAATGTACCTAGAAGCAGATATAATAACAAAGATAAAGCTCGGTGGACTCCGGTGGACTTACAACCTAGCTCGAACGTCTGAAGAAGAGCCTGACCGGGAAAATTTCAGGCACAATGTGACAGAAAAAGGAGATGACTGTTTGAGAAACCTTGTTTGCATTAAGAGGATGGCTTAGACCTGAACGGAAAGACTTTGAGGATGCCTACCTGGAAAAGCTTCAAGGTCAGTTTTTCGAAAAAATATCTCGTTCGCACAATATTCTACGTCACTCATCCGAGTCTGAACTGTACTAACCTGTTGAAAATGCAAGCAACTATAGCTTTGCGGCGCTGGATGGTTGGGAGAGTGGTTGAATAGCAGTAGATTCCAATATTATAGTAGTAGATTCCAATATTATATACGAAGCAAATATCTTCAAGGTTATAGCTTGGTCGCATAAGGTTAAAAATTTCCATGACATTGTCATATACAAGCTAAAACATGGCCAATTTTCATTTTCAATAGGTATTTCTTCCAAATATCATATGTGCACAGATGAATAAGTAACTGTACACATATAAATTGGTGCAAATATATAGACGTATTTGAAACGGCTGCTGTTACCAGAGGTTCTAAGATTTGAAGGTATTTTTTTTGTAAACTAAAAAATACTTACAACTCATATATTTCAATATCTCCTAAAAATTGTGACTATGACAAAGTGTTTAATACTCAATTCAAATGAAATACAATATACTGAAATTAAACTTATACTCTACGAAAATCAACCCTTTACTCCTAAATTCCATAAGCTGATGCCTTTGGTTAATCGAGACCTGTAGAAGATATTTGTCTGAATGTTTTCAATTCAACTCTCTATTTAGAACCAAATAAGTGGATGCACTTGTTAATCATTTCTTATAGTATAAGTCATTTCATATAGTATATAATGATTCACACAATATTTAATGCTGTGGTGTAGTTTGATTTGCATGTTTTTTCACTCGTATTTATTTTGTTTTCTATTTTGCATTTTTCAATTTTGTATGAAAAAACTATTTAGAATATTTCATTCTCTATGTCATACATTTCTTTCCTCACGATAAACGCCGCAAAGTAATGAGTAAATGCTGAGAGAGTTTTCCTGCTAAATTCTTTTCACATGTTTGAACTGGTTAAGCAAATATCATCTCTCTTAATCCACCACCTCAACATTTCCAGATCCACTTGATCAAACATTGGAATATTGGAATCTACTGCTATTCAACCACTCTCCCAACCATCCAGCGCCACAAAGCTATAGTTGCTTGCATTTTCAACAGGTTAGTACAGTTCAGACTCGGATGAGTGACGTAGTATATTGCGCGAACGAGATATTTTTTCGAAAAATTGTCTGATTTAAAATTTCTGGGACGGTTTGAAGTGCAATAGTGTTCACCTTACTCGTTCGCGATTCGATAGTGAATGCGAAAAAATGATAGGCAGCGATTATGTACTCGAAGCACACAATATCTATCATACGGCAGAGGTAAGTTCAGTTCGAATTATTTGCGATCCATTTACAAGTTGTATCTCTTATTTGTCAGAGAAGAATGTGTATCTTAGTGCTTACTCGAGTGTAATTCTATGACAGTTTGATTCATTGGAAAACAGAGTTTGTTGTTTAAGTCTTTTATTTCGCAAATAGTGAAGAGTATCGGAGTGAAGAGAAACTTGCAACTTTAAAATGTCTATTGAATATGAATTGTTTAGTGGGGTATAGATGTGGAGTTAGACACTAGAGCGTTCAGCGAGTGGCTTGATTATATGCTAAATAGCGTCAAATCCACAAATCAGCGTGAAATTTACTTATTATCAATCCAGCAATTGATTAAAAGAACAAGAGAAAATGTGCAAAATCTTTTTTTGTTTACAATTTTTTTTAACTATTACTTAAACCAAAAGTCTGTGCAACCGAAATTACTCTAATCAAATTAAGTTTTTTCCAGCTTTCACAACCAAATATTTTAAATTAAAGACCAATTTTTTCTTTAGAAGCTGGATATATTTCAATTTCTTGACGGATATCGATATTTCGAGGTTAATTTGCCCTCTTTTTTTGGAATCTATGTGAGCGGTTACCCTTGAAACATAAATATATATCAAAGAATTGAGATACATGTAGCTTCTAAACGCCGAATCGGCTTTTAAATTAAAATATTTGGTCCAATTCAAAGTAAAAATCTTATGTATGATAGAGACGTTTAAGTTAGAAAGTTGCATTTATTGCACTCAAGCACAACATTTTTTCACTGTTTCTCTACAATTTCATTAATATTTTTGACACCGGTATTACCTGACGAACTGGTGGATTCTGTTAAATAACAAGCAACATTAGATGCATTTTTTTTGCACTCTTGGGCAGGGTAAGTTAAGCTCTTTATGACAAAACTTTGGGTAAGTATATTGAATACAACAAAAAAAAATTGTTGTATTCAATGTACTTACCCAAACTCTGTACTTGGCCCCAACAGATTTTGACAGATTGCATTGGGTCCTCACTTTTTATTTATTTATTTATTTATTTGGTGCGTATTCAATACAACAGGCAAAACTGCCCAATTACAGATTGGATACAATGAAAAAAAAATAACAAGAACTAAATAAGAATATACGAATATAAGTATATAAAATAATTAAAGTTAGAATAAAATAATAAGTTAACTAAAGCAAAAAAGAGAAACAAAAATCCATTACAAACTTGAATAATCAATTCAACAAGAAATAAGCCAAAAAACAGATAGGATACAATGAAAAAAATAAAAATAGTAAGAATTAAATGAGTAAATATAAATATATAAAAAATAATTAAAGTGGTAAATTCAATGAAGTAGAAATAAGTCGAACAAAAAAAAAACCAAAACCAAATTAGGATCTGAAGAGCAAACATGTATGTAAGTATATAAAAAAATTAAAAATATACAAAAAAAAATTAAAGTATTAAATAATAAAGTAAAATTAAGTAGAGCGAAAAAGAAAAGAGAGAATCCATTATAAACAAGAACAGAAAATAAAATTCATTAGTTAGAATCAAAAATTTTACTTCGAACCATATTTTTAAAAATGGCTATAGATTGTGGAAGAGGGCCAAGTTGAAGACTATTGTGAGTGCGTAAGAGTCGTAAAACGGGAGAGTAGAAGAAAGTGTCGGTACGAGCATACGGCACTTCAAATAGAATGGAGGACCTGATTGGCCTTACGGATTTCCGCCCAATGAACAAAAATGCTAATGAGGAAGATAGGTAGCCGCAACAGATTTTGAAAAGGAAACTCTCATCCAAGTAAACTCTGCGCTGCTCAAGGAGAGGAATGTTAAGAAGAGATGGACATTCACTATAGGGTAAATACGGCAGAATATTTTTAAAAAGTAAAGTACGTGTAAACCTGCGGTGAGCTGATTCAACAGCGTCAGAGAGGTATTTGAAACGAGGACACCACACTTGACTGCAGTATTCAAGTACAGAACGAATGAGGGTAATAAATAAGTGGACACAAGTAGAGACACTAAATGAATTGTGGCAGGAACGAATCACGAAGCCAGCAATCCGAGAAGCTTTTTTAGTAATAGTAAGGACATGAACTTCGAATTTCAGTTTGCGATCAAAGGTGACCCCAAAATCTGAGAAATGATCGATACAAGAGAGGATAGTGCCATCAATAGCATAAGGAAAGACATGCGTGTGAAGCTTAAGGGAAAAGGACATAGAAAAACACTTGGAAATATTAAGGGACAAACAGTTCAAGTTGCACCAACCAGAGAGAGCATGCAAATCGTCCTGATGAAGCAGAGAGTCACCAGTATTTTTGATGGCTCGGAACATTTTTAAATCATCTGCATATAGAAGACATGAAGACTTAAAAACAGTGGGAATGTCATTGATAAAAAGATTGAATATAAGAGGTCCTAAGATAGAACCTTGAGGAACACCAGAAGAAGGGGAGAACGGTTAGGACGACAAGCCAAAGAGGGAGACGACACAAGTGCGATCAGTTAAAAAGAAAGATATTCAGGAAAGTAGAGGTTCACGAATGCCACAATGCTTTAGTTTGACAAGAAGCAGCATATGATTTACAGTGTCAAAAGCTTTGGCAAAATCAGTATAAATGACATGAACTTGATTGTTACTGTCTATTGCAGAAGCGATTACATGAGTAAACTCAACAAGGTTCGTAGAGGTGCTCCGGCCTTTTACAAAGCCATGTTGTTGCGCTGCAAAGACACAGAAGAGGGAATCATAGATACGATTGAAAACGAGGCGTTCCAAAATTTTGGAAAGGCAAGGAAGAATGGATAATTAGAAACATGGTTCCGATCACCCGATGTGAAAATCGGAAGAATGTTAGAGAGCTTCCAAGAGGACGGAAATTTACCAGCACAGAGACTGACATTGAATAAGATGGCTCAAGGGACACAAGGGAAAACGCAAGATTTTTTACAAAAAAATTGGGAATACCATCGGGGCCCGGGGAGCAGTTAGTGTCAAATGAGGACAAAAGCAATTCAACCTCTACGGGGATAGTTACGACAGACGAGAGCCTACCAGGGAAATCAAAGGAATAGCAAACAGTAGCAGGAATTGATGGGCTAGTGTAAACAGAGGAAAAAAATAAAGCAAAGAGATTGCAAACGTCAAGAGGGTTGGAAGCAGAAAACACTAGGGAGTCAGGAAGAGAGGAGGAAGCTTTTAAGGAGCGGACAAAAGACCAGAAACATTTAGGGTTGTTCGAGGTCAAGGAAGATTCAGCAGACGAGGAATATCTGAGTAGTGCTAATCTAATTTCTTTCTTGGCAGAGGAACGTAAACGGGAGAAGATAGCCTAATCTTCATCAGACCGAGAAATCAAAAATTTCAAACGCGCTGAATTTTTATCTCTAAGAGCACACTTTATCCTCGCGGTAAACCAAGGGGTCACGGAGTTTACGAGAACTGTAAACAGGAGTATACGACGAGATCAACTCTGTAAGAATACTATAAAATTTAGATACAGCAGAGTCAATATCGAGACCACGGAAGCAAGCAAACCAATTGATTGAATTCAAATCATTAGACACGCGGTCAAAATTAGTTTTTTAAAGTTAAAACGTCGCGCAGTGGAACATTTAATACGATTTGAAAATGAGATGGACAAATTAATAGAAAGGGGAGGATAATGGGGGTCAGGGTGCGTGTAGGGTATTGGGACAGGAGATAGTAAAATCGAAGAGGATTCAACGTTAGAGAGAATGAGGTCAAGGATTTTGTTATTAGCATTAGGGAAACAGTTAAATTGAGAAAGAGAACAGGAAGAAAGAAAAGAAGATAAGGTAATTGAAAGGTTGTTGGTGGACACAATGCGAAAGAAAGAAGAGTCCCATTGTACAGAAGGCAGATTAAAGTCGCCACAGATAATGATTGATGACGAGGGAAAGTTGCTATTAAGATAGGTGGAAAGTTCAGAAAAGAACTTATCATAAATCAAGAAGGAGATGTTACAAGGAATATATAAGGTCGCAACAAACAACGAGGATATAGGAGACAAAGAAATGGAGACAGCAACACATTCAACAGGTGGACTGGAGATAAAATCAGCGCAGAGTTTACTATTGAGAGTCCTAAGCACGGCAATAAGCACGCCACCACCGTCAGCCTTATTAGTTATCAAACAATTACGATCACGGCGGTAAACATTGTACGCAGGGAAAAATTTGGTACTAAAAATGTCATCCTTTAGCCAAGTTTCCGACAAGCAAATCAGGTGATTATTTTCAAAAAAAGCAGCAGTTTTAAAGTCTTCAAGTTTGGTTCTCATGCCATGAATATTGTGATGCTACATAGAAATTTGATTACGCTTAAGAACTAAGTTTGGGCTCTCTGGTTGACTGAAGATAAAAAATTTCGCCGGTTTTCAAAAATTTTGCCAAAATTTGGAATCAGCGACAATATTGAGATTGGCAGGCAATGTTATTTTGAAAGAAGCCACATATCTTCTACGCTGGCTATCTTTCGTAAATTTGACGCAGTCAAATATATGAAGAGTGTAGCTGAGCTTCTTGCAGATGTAGTGTTCCACTGCAGCCACAGAAGTATCATAAGCAAATCGCGATACAAAAATCTGGAGAGGGGGCGCAACTATATGCAAATTCTGCAAGAGAGATAAGGTTATAGACACTTTCTAGGTTTTAAACAGACCTGTTGTAACAAATGTGCCCTCAAGTTTTAATATATCACCATGGTAACATATAAATGGAAGAACATATGTATGGAAGTAACATATAGATGGAAAAACTGAATTACTTTTGTAAAAATTTCTTGTAAGTTATCAGTATACTCTTTTGTGGAAGAAAGTCAACACGATTCATCACTCCATTTTCAAACTTTTACCCGATGGGTGCAACAATTTATGAGCACAATAACCGAATGAGCTAGTAACTACCAGTTGATTTAAGATTGTAACCAGTGTTGTGGATCATTGGGTGTAAATATAAATAGAGCGAATTCTGCACAGAACCTACCCTTTAAGCGTCAACTTTTGACGTCAACTTAGACAAAACGCTAAAATAGAATATTTTAGTGTTCAGGCAGCTATACGTATGATGTACGTATGAAATATCTTTGGCTAGAAATACTTTGCTTAAAAAAAACGCGCATAGTTTCTCGAATATATATAGCTACATTGCTCTAATTCAGTGCTATTTGTAATTATTTGTGATCGGTTGAATGTTTTTCTCAATGGACAATTTATTTCCTACGTTAAATCGAAGCAGATAGTGTGTATAGAATAGGAAAATAAATATTTTTAAAAACTTCTTGGTAATTTCTATTCAGTTGAACGAAATAATTGAAACTGATTTTGTTCACTTGATTTGAACATTAAATAATTTCAAAATATCATTTTCAGATCGATAATCGAGGATGCTTTGGTGGCTCCGGAAACTCAGCTCTTGTTTTAAAGGGTGTCAATTTAATAGTGCACAGTGGGGAGGTGATGGCAATATTGGGATCAAAAGGTAAGTTCCTTATCTAATATTACTTATTACGTTTTGTCACGGTTGACCTACATTTCGTTTAGAACTTTGACCACAATTTTCCACATCGCTGTAAAAATTCTATATCGCCAGTTTACAGATCGACCAGAAACGTACCTTTCGTTTTTATTAAATTAACATAAATTGAAGGAAACTAATTACTGCTATTCGTTTATCAATCGAAAGTTTGTCTTCCAACAATCCAAATGCGTATTTTCGAGAAACTCAAGAAAGTACTTGACATCTGTCAACATTTGAATTGAAAATTCCGCAATTGATGCTAAGCTAATAGTTTCCTAGGCCATTATAATATGTAATTGGAGTAAAACATGCTGAAATACCTAATTCAACATGTTTGTAATAGTAAAAGTACTTATTAAAGTCACAAATGATATGTCGAGTCAATTCGCAATAAATTCACTGCAGCCTATAGGCGCTTCAATGTCTTTAAAGCCAACTTTGTTGGAATGGCGAACGAAATCAATCATGTTAACTGATACTCATTTCTTCGCTGTTCTGACGTCAGTGAGGCTCTCCATAGGCTTTACGTCTTCCTCGCAAATCTCATTCCTCGCTTCACTCCCACATGTCGTCCTGGAAGACCTAATAATGCTCAGCTTTGCATGATGACCTGCTTGAGTTTAAAAAGCTACGCTCTCATGCAAAGAGGGTTGCTAAAGAAGCCATGTGTGCCTACGTTGCCAGAGTTGAGGCTTCTATTAGTTCCAACAATTCAAAGCTCTTCTGGTCATTTATTCACTCACTGAAAAAATCCCCCGTCATACCTCAAAATGTGTTTCTTGATGAAACTTCTGCCGCTAAGACTTGTGAGCTCTTTGCTCGTTTTTTCTCGTCATTTTCTTCCCCTCAAAATCTTTTTTCATGTTTCTTTCACCACTCCTTGGTCGTTTCACGCTAAACTTAGAGCGCTCTCTTTGTTTCGAACAAACCCTTTAGAAGTTGAGTATTTAATGAGTTGTCTCGATTTTAACTCTTCTTCTGGCTCTGATGGTATTCCTTATATACTAACTAAGTCACTATCTTCTTCAGTTTGGGTACCCCTGTCCACTATTTTCAACCTTAGCATCGCATTTGGTGTTTTTGCTTCCATATGGAAACCAGCCAACATTTTTCCCATACTTAAGGCAGGTGACCCCGCTTGTATCTCCAATTACCGTCCAATCTCGTTTCTACCTTGCTTTAGCAAGTTACTTGAGAGAGTTGTCTACAACAGAATTTATCCTCTACTCGAGCCTTTCTTAGCCAACGAGCAACATGGATTTGTCAAAGGCAAATCTACTGTTACCAACTTATTATCTTTCAGCAACACTGTTGCTTCTGCCATCGATCAGCAAAGACAGGTGGATGTTCTTTACGCTGATTTCTCTAAGGCATTCAACTCTGTCAACGACGTGCTTCTTCTCTTGAAATTAGACAAATATGGTTTCGATGGTCCGCTGCTCTCCTGGTTTTCTTCTTACATTTATGAACGTTCTTGTGTTGTAACTGTGAGCTACTGCTCCTCTGCTCGCTTTTCTCCTACCTCTGGTGTTCTGCAAGGATCGATACTTGACCTCTTGTTGTTCTTAATCTTAATTAATGATCCTAAACTCCTCCCTTCTTTACGCAGACGATCTTCAAATATTCAGAGTAATCGATACAATTGAAGACTGTTTTCTGCTACAGAATGATCTGCACACTCTGGGCAACTGGTGTAGTGCAAATTATCTTACGTTGAATGTCCTAAAATGTCGCCAAATGCCATTCACACGTAAAATTAACCCTTTAGTATTTTCTTATTGCGTTTCTGGTACCTCTCTCGATGCTGTATTCGGTTTTAGAGACCTGGGAGTTATTTTCGACACTAAACTCTTACTTGACCAACACATATTCCATATAACTGCCAAAGCGTCCAGGCTCTCGAGTTTTATACTTAGATCTTCTAAGCATTTCTCTACTGATATCTCCACCTTTGTACTCCTGTTTTGCTCTTTTGTCCGCAGTACCCTTGAATATTGTTGTCAAATATGGTGCCCACATTTTCAGTTCTTAATTGATGCGGTTGAATCTGTGCAACGCAGGATCACCCGCTATCTGCTTTTCAAATTCAAATTGATTTACTATGGGTATAGTGCGAAACTTACCATGCTGCAAATTCCATCCCTGAAATCTCGTAGGCTGTTCTTCAATGAATGCCTTCTATTTAACCTACACCATCGACTTGTCCCATCTGACCTCTGAAACCTGGTTTCCATTCGTGTATTGAATCGGTAATGTAGATCAACCTTAACGTTTAATGTTCCGTTTGCACGGGCTGATACGTATTACTATTCACCGCTGTTACGTTTACCTAGGCTGCATAACGAACTCAGACTTGGTTCACTGCCAAAAATTATCTTAAAAGATAAAGTAATTACTTATTCTGTTTAATGCATGTTCATCTTGGCTAATTGCTTATTTAAATTTTGGATTGAACTATGATTCTCTTTATTTATTTATTTATTTGGTACGTATTCAATACAACAGGCAAGATTGCTCAATTACAGATTGGATACCACGAACAAAATAAAATAACAAGAACTAAATGATAATATATAAATATAAGTATATAAAATAATTAAAGTTAAAATAAAATAAAGTAATAAAAAATAAAAGTAAAAAATTCAGTAAAGTAAAAAAGAAAGAGAAAAAAAAAATCCATTACAAACACGAATGTCCAATTCTACAATAATCGACCTAATAAAAAATAGTAAATAAATGAGTAAATATAAATATAAGTATGTAAAAAAAAACAAATAATTAAAGTGGTAAATTAACTAAAGTAAAATTAAGTAGAAAAAAAGAAGAAAATTAAGAAAATAGAAAATAAAACTAATTAGAAAAATATATAACTATGTATAAAAATAAAAATATACATTTAGTAATATAATTCAAGTAATAAATAAGATATATATAGACTATAATTCAAGTAATAAAATTCAAGTAGTAAATAAGAAAGTAAAGTTAAGTAGAGCAAAAAAGAAAAGAAAGATCCATTATAAACAAGAAAATTAAACTAATTAAATAGGATCAAAAATTTTACTACGAACCATATTTTTGAAAAAGGCAATAGATTGTGGAAGAGGACCAAGTTGAAGACTATTATGAGTGCGTAAGAGTCGCAAAACGGGAGAGTAGAAGAAAGTGTCAGTACGAGCATACGGCACTTCAAATAAAATAGAGGACCTGATTGGCCTTACGGAGTCCCGCTCAATGAACATAAATGCTAATGAGGATGAAAGGTAGCCGCGACAGATTTTGAACAGGAAACACTCATCCAAGTAAACTCTGCGCTGCTCAAGGAGAGGAATGTTGAGAAGAGATAGACGCTCACTATAAGGTAAATACGGCAGACTATATTTAAAAAGTAAAGTACGTGTAAACCTTCGCTGAACTGATTCAACAGCGTCAGCGAGGTATTTGAAACGAGGACACCACACTTGACAGCAATATTCAAGTACAGAACGGACTAGGGTAATAAACAGGTGGACACAAGTAGAAATACTAAATGAATTGTGGCAGGAACGAACCACGAAACCAGCAATTCGAGAAGCTTTTCTAGTGATAGTAAGGACATGAACGTCGAATTTCAGTTTACGATCAAATGTGACCCCAAGATCTGAGAAATGATCGACACAAGAAAGGAAAGTACCATCAATAGCATAAGGAAAGACATGAGTGTGAAGCTTATGGGAGAAAGACATAGAAAAACACTTGGAAACATTAAGGGACAAACAGTTAATGTTACACCAACCAGAGAGAGCATGCAAATCATCCTGAAGAAGGAGAGAGTCATCAGTATTTTTAATTACCCGGAAGATTTTTAAATCATCTGCATATAGAAGACATGAAGACTTTAAAACCGTGGGAAGGTCATTGATGAATAGATTAAACAAAAGTGGTCCTAAGATGGAACCTTGAGGAACACCAGAAGAAGGGGAGAAAGGTGAGGACGAGAAGCCAAAAAGGGAGACAATACACGTGCGATCAGTTAAAAATGAAGAGATCCAGGACAGCAACGGTTCACGAATGCCATAATGCTTCAGTTTGATAAGAAGCAGCTTATGATTGACAGTGTCAAAAGCTTTGGCAAAATCAGTATAAATGACATCAACTTGATTATTGCTGTCAATTGCAGAAGCGACTACATGAGTAAACTCAAGAAGGTTCGTAGAGGTGCTCCGGCCTTTTACAAAACCATGTTGTTCCGCTGCAAAGACACAAAAGAGGGAATCATAGATACGATTGTAAACAAGGCGTTCCAAAATTTTGGAAAGGCAAGGAAGAATGGAGATAGGGCGATAGTTACAGGCAAGGTTCCGATCACCCGATTTGAAAATGGGAAGAATGTTAGAGAGCTTCCAAGAGGATGGAAATTGACCAGCACAGAGACTGACATTAAATAAGATTGCTAAAGGGACGCAAAGTGAAGAAGCAAGATTTTTTACAAAGAAATTGGGAATTCCATCCGGGCCCGGGGAACAGTTTGAGTCAAGAGAGGACAAAAGCGATTCAACCTCTACTGGGTTAGTTACGATTGAGGAGAGGCAAGCAGGGAAATCAAAGGAAAAGCAGTCAGTAGCAGGAATCAATGGAATAGTGTAAACAGAAGAAAAAAATAAAGCAAAGAGATTGCAAATGTCAGGAGGATTGGAAGCAGTAAAGGCATTAAACACTAAGGAGGCAGGAAGAGAGGAGGAAGCTTTTAAGGAGCGTACAAAAGACCAGAAAGATTTAGGGTTGTTCGAGTTTAAAGTAGATTCAACAGACGAGGAATAGTTGAGTAGTGCTACTCTAATTTCTTTCTTGGCAGAGGAACGTAAACGGGAGAAGATAGCATAATCTTCACCCGACCGAGAAATCAAAAATTTCAAACGCGCTGAATTTTTATCTCTAAGAGCACACTTTACCCTAGCAGTAAACCAAGGGGGGTCACGGGAGCGACGAGAACTGAAGACAGGAGTATGCGACGAGATCAAATCAGTAAGAATATCGTAAAATTTGGATACAGCAGAGTCAACATCGAGACCGCGGAAACAATCAAACCAATTAATTGAATTCAGGTCATTAGACAAGCAGTCAAAATTAGTTTTCTTAAAGTTAAACCGGCGCGCAGTGGATGATTTAATACGATTCGATAAGCTAACAGACAAATTAATTGAAACGGGAGGATGATGGGGATCTGGGTGCGTGTAGGGTATTGGAACAGAAGATAGAAAAATCGAAGAGGACTCAACATTAGAAAGGATGAGGTCAAGGATCTTGTTATTAGTATTAGGGAAACAGTTAAATTGAGAAAGAGAACAGGAAGAAAGAAAAGAAGATAAGGCAATAGAAAGGTTGTTGGTGGACATAATACGAAGAAAAGAAGAGTCCCATTGAACAGAAGGCATATTAAAGTCGCCACAGATAATGATTGAGGACGAGGGATAGTTGCTATTAAGGTAAGTGGAAAGTTCAGAAAAGAACTTATCATAAGTCGAGAAGGACAAGTTACAGGGAATATATAAGGACGCAACAAACAAAGAGGATGTAGGCGACAAAGAGATGGAAACAGCAACACATTCAACAGGTGGACTAGGGATAAAATCAGCGCAAAGTTTACTGTTGAGAGCCTTAAGCACAGCAATAAGCACGCCACCACCATCAGCCTTATTAGATATCAAACGATTGCGATCACAACGGAAAACATTGTATGCAGGGAAGAACTCGGAGCTAAAAATGTCATCAGTCAGCCAAGTTTCCGACAAGCAAATCAGGTGATCATTTTCAAGAATAGCAGCAGTTTTAAAGTCATCAAGTTTGGTCCTCATGCCACGAACATTTTGGTAATACAGAGATAATTGTTTACGCTTAAGAACTAGGTTCGAGCTCTCCGGTTGTTTGATGATCGAAAATTTCGCCGGTTTTCAAAAATTTTGACTAACGTCCCGGGAGGCCAAAATTTGGAGTCAGCGACAATATCGAGGTTGGCAGGCAATGTTATTTTGAAAGAAGCCACATATCTTCTAGGCTGGCTATCTTTCGTAAATTTGACGCAATCTAAAATATGAGGAGTGAAGCCGACCTTCTTGCAGATGTAGCGTTCGACTGCAGCCACAGAAGTTTCAGAAGCAAATCGCGATACAAAAATTTGTAGAGGAGGCGCGACTACATGCAAACCAAGATCATCAACGGAGTCGTTAACAGCAACATGTAATTGAGATGTAGGTAGACTCGATTGCAAAGAAGCAATAGATGAGGCAGCACAAGCAGCATCAGCGTTCCTAGCAGATACGTCGAGATGAGGGACTGGTGAGGCACGAGGAGACCAAAGACGTTCCGGCGGTCCCCTAGAAGATCCAGGAAGATCATGTGCCCGAGGAAGAAACGGCTGAAGTGAGCCAACAGTCGAGGCAACAGAAGAAGCAGGCTCGGTACACGAAGCAGCTTGTGCGCGAGTCTTTTGTTTATTCCGCGTTGTAACACCGACCAAAGGAACATCAGCTACACCAGAAGCACATGACGTAGGAGCAGCGGCAGGCATCGCAGAATCCAGTAGAGGATTAATAGCGTTAAGTAATAGTTTTACTTTTTCCTCGGAAGCAGCTAAGACCTTTGCAACGTCTTCAAGGCACGTTTTGGAATTTTGTAATTTAGATACAAAATGAGCCATTGACGAAGGACGGCAGCGGGAGCAAAACCAGTACAGCCCTAAGGCACTATTGAGTGCGTCGCCAATACGGCCATTTAGGCCTACACATCCAGCGTGAAATGTTTTTTCACAAAAACCCGAGCAAACCACGAAAGGAGTGTTATCGGACTTGTTGTCACACGCGGAGGCACAGCACTGGGCCATTATAAAAAGTTATAAAAATAAAGATAAAAATTCAAAAATAATGAAAAACAATAATTCACGCAAAAAGAAAAATAATTGTCAAAATATGCGCAATGGCAACACTCTGGCAAGCTTATGGTAAGAGTCCGGACTATACACCACAGTGCTTAGTGTTTCAGATTCAAAGTGAACTAACAAGTTTGGAAGCTGCAGAAGTTTACGAAGCTTAATTATTAAATAAACCACAGTTTAATCAAAGTTTCACACCACTTCAGTTAAATGTACAAGGCACCAGTTCACGCAAGCTCAAATATATCACCACACTAAAACAATGGCAGTAACACTAGCGATAATAAAGAACAGAACCCGCACTGCACAAACTATGGGTTAATGAATTTACAAAAGGTGCACTGCATAATCTAGTGGTAAGGTAATAAGAGTTACGCTGCACTATCCAGAGGTAAATTTAATTAAGTAGTAACCGAAGCCGCACTGCATTATCTATAGGTTGATGTATTTACAAAAGGTGCACTGCATTATCAAGTGGTAAAGGTAATACACGTTACACTGTACTATCCAGAGGTGAATGTCTTGGAGTATAAAATTAGACTGTTATTTTCACTTAACAGTTTTCAGGGAAAAAAAGTTGTCAGAAAACACTAAATGTAAATACGCTACGCGGAGAAACCGATTGATTTCAAGCGAAAAATCGTGAAAAGGGGAACTCGCGCGAAGATCAGAGGATTGTTTGAGATTGTTTGTTTTATATATATTTTTGTTTATATTTATCATTGTCTATTGCGTAATTGGACTCGATCTGTTGTTGTAGACATTCAATAAATAAATAAATAAATTATGCACAAAAAAAGGCCAATCTGCGAAAACAATTGAAGCGAATTATTTTGGTATCAATCGTCAAAGGCCCCAAAAATTAATGCTGACCTTAGCAGAGGGGATATTGATATGGATGTGCTTATATATATTTGAAAATAAATGCACCATTTGTTGAAAAAACCACAATTTAGATGTAAGAACTGTGCCTATAAACTATAATCTTCAAATAGTTCGCTATTTTTCTGTGACACATTAGCACACTCAAAAATGAATTCAATGAAGTAATTATTATCATTTTTAAAATTCTATGCAAATACTTTTATTACCACAATGTATTCCAGGTAGTGGAAAACGAGCCTTACTTGACGTAATAGCCAGACGAGCTGAAGGTTGTACGCGTGGGCAAGTGCTGTTGAACGGTGCTCCACTTACAAAGGGTCTATTTCAGCAAAGATGTGCATATGTGACCCAGAATAACAGTTTTATACCGGGACTTACAATATCCCAAACACTACACTATACGCCAACCATTGTAATTTTCCTCATTAGTAGCAACTCTATTCCAGTTGAAACTTAATTTCTTTCAATTGCAGTTATCTGGATACTTGAAAAGCTCAAAAGTACGTCAAGTTTTAGCTGATCTCGCCTTATCTCAGGTTGCTCATAAACGAGTTGAACATTTGAATTTGAGTGAAAAACGGAGACTATCGATTGGCATACAATTAGTACGTGATCCTGGTGAGTTGGTGGCTATTCTTTTGCATTGGCTTCGATGAACAATTTGTGGTTGTGTTTATTTCAGTGATGCTTTTACTGGATGAACCTACTCAAGGATTGGATCCGCTTAGCGCTTACTTGCTCATTTCAATCTTGTCGAACTCAGCAAAGAAGACCGGATGTGGAATATTACTTTCACTAGAAAAGCCCAGATCTGACGTTTTCCCGTTTCTTGATCGCGCATTATTTCTATGTCTTGGAGGTGTTGTTTACTCTGGAAGTACAAGAGCAATGCTGGAATATTTCCATGGTATTGGATTTCCATGTCCACAATTAGAAAACCCTTTGATGTACTATTTATGCTTATCAACAGTAGATCGAAGGTATGTTGAAAAGTGTATGAAGTGTGATCCATGATCAAATGAATGTAAGAAAAATGGTGTAATTTTATTTAATGTTTTTAGAAGCCGAGATAGATTCCTCGAATCGAGTCAGCAAATCGAAGCGCTAGTTGAAAGGTTTTCTAGAGAAACGCCACTACCCGAGGCTCCAGTCAACTCTTTGGGAACGGGAAAAGTACCACTGGCCTATGGAAAGCCTGGCGAATTGAAAGTTTGGGGGCTACTTTACTTGTAAGTTTAATTTCTATATCGCACAAGAGTTGACAAATGTGAATTTTCTCCCCAGAAAACTGCTGGCTTCTACTTTCTCGTGTGGTGTGATTGGTTTGAAATCACTAATATTAAGACTGTTTCTACTACCCTTGGCTATGAGTCTGATGTGGTTGTTTTATAGTAATGTTGGGGTAAGTTGCATCACAAGAACATTTATTTTCATTACGATAATAATACCTCAAAAGTTAAGGTGAAGGGATAGACTCAAAAACAACAGTTTTATTTAGTGACCATTCCTTCTCTCAATTAGACTAGCAAATACAGTATATTCTTAATTTCAATATAGTATTCAGATTGTCACACCTTGCTATCAGATTGCCTACCTTTGAATGTAAAGAAGTGATAAACTGAATATCCAAGAACTGCAATCATAAATACTAAAGTTTAATTAGTAAAGCGTCTTCATCCCTTCTGAGTTAAATATTTCCTGTTTGTGAATAAAGCGGGCTTGGTTGTGGCCAGCCTTTTCATAACTGTCACATCAAAATACTAGAATTTGTCCTATATAATATTCCCTCCAGTGGCGGCTCGTGGTTTAGAGACTAAGGGAAGCACATCAAAATATATAAGTATATAATATAGATAAACATACTTATGAAGCGCGCAGTAAACTATACATGCGATTTTTTGAAATATCGTGTAAAAAATCAATTAGGTATTGAAATGCTGACCATATTTGCATTAAAAGCTAGTGATTAGCATACCTTATTTCAATGATATTCCTACTCAATAATATAAAAAATCTCACATAGGTTCAAATTATGTAAAAATTACTAATTTCTTATTTTTTTTTAAATTATAAAAAAAAGTTAAATTGAAAACATATTACAGGCTAAATAAATGGTGAAAGTTTTTTAATAGCTCAATGTAGATGATATAATGCATCTTTTAGCAAATTAAATAAGTGAGCCAATGCCACAATAAAAATAATCATATAATTCATATAATTTGCAAAAAAATCAAATAATATAAATAATAAAAAAATCATATAATTTGCAATAAAAGTGCCTAATATAGTAACCTTTTGCAAACCGTTGACTGAGCGAAATTAGTGGTCTTGGTTGCCAAGGCTCAATAAGATCCTCAATGAATACGACTACCGCAGTAAGTACTCTATGGCACAATCACATCAACATTCCACATTAAAATCCATATTAAACGGGTAAATATTAACTTTTCGAAACAGAATCAATTCAATACGCTCTCACTTTAACCAGCTTTATGCTATAATTTACTTTAAAAACTATCCTTTTATCCATGCTGACAATGCAAAAAATCAAGTCAAAAGAATTAGAACAGGTGCGTTTTTTTGCGAGAAGACATAAAAAAATGCACCTAATGTAAACTATAAATGCTAAAAAAAAGCACTCCAAAAATTTTACATAGAAATAACGTCAACATAAGCGTCCAAAGTAATCAAGTGGTCATATCAACCAAGGCACCTGAACCGAAAAACTCATTTTGCGAAAGTAAACCCAAAGCAGATACAAAAAAAAACCGATCTGGAGAAAATTACACTCGAAACAATTTAACTCCTACAACTTGCACCGTACATACACCATGCGAACAAAACATAAAAAGCATCAGATCAGAAGGGGAACAACTCGTAAGAAAAGGAGCAGAAAAGAATCTACAAATTCTGTAACGTAGATCATGACGGGAAACAGAAACATAATAGAGATGCGGATAACTTTTCAGCGTCAACATAGGCATCCAAAGCAATCAAGTGGTCAATTCACCAAAGCACCAGAACCGGAAAACTACGTCTCTTGGAAAAGCAAACCCAAAGCATACACAAAAACCGATCTGGGGAAAATCGCACACGAAAAAATGTAATTCCTACTATTCTATTCCCCACATGAACATCACAATAGCTTGCACCGTACATGTGTACATGTGAACAAAGCAGAAAATGCTTCAATTTCTAAGAGGAACGGATCGTAAGAAGAGGAACAGAAGAGAATCTACAGAATAATGAGGGGAAACAGTAACATATCAGGAGACGCGGGTAACTTTGCAGCGTATTAAGTTCATTCATTGACAAAGATTTTCGGTTCGTTCAGTGGGTGGATCGGGAACGGGTTTTTGAATTTCTCTATCCACCAAGACGCTGCAAACTGAGCCAGCGTCCGCAATACTATTTGAGTACACTGATTGCAAAATTTTTGTGGGCATCATTTAGACAAAGCGTCTAAGTAGATCTATGCAAAAACCACGAGTTTGAGCATTGAAACAAGATCACTTCAGTATTCTGTGTAGTATATCTCAATGAACTGTATGTTTTGAATTGAAATTTTCAATTATCACAGAGCAGGCTTTGCAGGTGTGACTAATGAAATTGTGGATACACAAACACATTCACATATCATTCACAATTCACTACTCACCATATTACTTGACATTAAACACAACACACCACACCAAAATTTGTACAATCAAGTAGGCTGAGTAAAAAATTGTTAGAAGTTTATAAAAATAATTTTAATTGTCATGTTGTGATTATTTGTGCTGTATGAACTTTTCTATCGATTATTCCGTTTGCATTTGTTTCCGAATATTGAACTTAGTTGTAACATTCAGCTAAAACGGAAATATAATATGAACTGAAATTTGTGCTGTTATTTTTTTAGCTGCATTAATAGATAGTACTTGAAGTTTTAACTACCATCAACAGAAGGGTAAAAATTCGTAACCCAAAAAATCAATTCGGCTAACTAGCACTCCGTTTCCGTACTTGTCTTCAAATTTCACAGTGTCCTCACCAAATTAGTCTCCCACTTCACTTTTTGTGGCAGTCCTCGCAAGCCCAATGACTCTCTTTTACTCAGTATACCATGGCGTCCATCCTAGAGGCAAAGCTTTCACAAGATTTAGAATTACAGGCATTCAAAGCGACTTCCTTGAATTCTAAAGGTTTCATTCTGGTGCCAAAATTGCCATCATTCAAGCTATGCGCGATCATTTTGCAAGCATCGAGTCCTCTATTTGGTCTAATGAACAAAACCGTTCTGATTTTACATCCGTTCCCTACAAAACTTCTATCGGTTCCTCGATTCCATGTTGCTTGATAATGCCATTGCTTCTAATTTATGAGGAATTCACGACCTGTTCACAAAACACTTTTCGTCTTTCTATTCACAACAAAATTCAGTCTCACTTCTAATTTAATAGCCTTCACGAAAATGATTGCTTCTGCTTTAGCAACAAATTAATGTGGTACATTCACACTTTTCCAAAGCTTATGATTATGTTCATCACAGTATTCTTCTTGCAAAGCTTGGAGATTATGGGATCTTTAGACCTATTTTGTCTTTATTTATCATCCTATATTTCTGGTCGAACCTGTGCTGCTACTGTGCGTTTCGCTGCTTCATCTCTTTTCTGTCCAGAGTTTCTAACGCTCCGATCCTTGGTCCATTATAATTTCTGGTTTTTACTAATTATCTTCCTTCTTTTATTCGCTTTCCCTGCGTCTTTTTTACTGGTGATTTCAATGTGTATTACATAATTATAATACTACATAATTATATTTGTATTTTGTGCGACTGATGGTATGAAAACTCTCTTACTCTAAATATACTTAGTTGTCATCTAATTTATACGCATAACATGTTTCCCTCAACCTATTCTTATTCTCTCTACGGGTCTTCTCTTACACTGGTAGTTAACTTTAACGACCTTGGTGTTTTCTTTGATCCAAATCTCAAATTTAACCGGTTTGTTGCGCTTATAACCGCCAAAGTCTTTCCAGCCCTACATACTAAATTGGATTTTTTATTCTTCTATTTTATCGAAGAATAATATTTCGCAACTTGCTGGTCTTTGTTCTCTTTATATTTTCTCTTCCCTACTTTTTACTTCTTCACTAGTACTCTAAGATACCGTAGTTTATATCCCATTTTTGTGGGTAGGGCATATGGTGGTTTTGTTCACTGTCTCAATATTTTTTCTTGATCACAAATATACTAGATCATTTTGTGTATGGCTCTTTTAGTGCAAATTCCTCCGCATTTGGTTATCATCAAAATGGTTTTCTAGGGTTGCCCTCATCTCATTGTCGTCCAAAATTCTTCGTCCAGCAAGTCCTTTTTTAAATTTGAAAAAAAGGAAAAAGTCACAAAGAGCTATGTACGGACTGTAGGGTGGATGGTTGATTTCTTTGAATCCCGTACCTTTCAAGGCACTCCTCGCAACCCAAGCGCTGTGAAAGAGTGCGTTGTCCTGCAAAAGTAGCACTCC
>OZ022264.1:64027442-64067442 GCA_963978885.1 Nemotelus pantherinus | reverse complement strand
CCTTTGAAAAATATTTCTTCCACAGGATGATTCTCATGGATTCTTCAGTAAAAATGGAATGATTCTCAACATTATTGGCTTGTCGTATGGATGTGGGATTCTAACAACAATATCATTATGTAAGTTCTCTGCTGTATGCATTATTACCAAGGACCGTTCTTTAACTAGTTTACTTCACTTAGATCCCTGCTGGAGGAAACGATTCTTTGAAGACTATCCAGAAGGACTTTATTCTGGTGCAACGATGTTGATAGCATATAATGCATTGACTTTACCGTTCGCTTTCATATCAGCGGCAATAGCTGCGTGTGTAATTTACCCGTAAGTAATTAGCTCATTTGGATAGATTCGTTTTTCCAACTTGGGCTTCATAACTATGAATTTAAGGTTAATGTTGGATCCTCAAACACCCGATGGAATATCATTTACATACTTGCTGGTCGCACTATGGTCCAGCTTTACATTTTCCGAACAGCTTTGCATTCTATTCTTATTAGTGGTGAAATCATCCTACAACTCTGCAATCATAGTTTCTTACATTCTGTGCATAAGCATATCATTAGCAAGCGGTACTGTGAGGTTTGTAAAAAAAAGAATAATTTTTGAATAGTTTCTTAACCGAATCATTTCTAGATCTTACAAAGGTCTTCTACCTTGGCTTCAAGACAACACGAAGGGAACTCATACACGATACGTGTCATCATTGCTACATAGTGTTGCATTTTCACATACAATGAATTGCACGCCAACTGCTTCAGTGATTTGTCCGAAACCAGCTGATTTCCTGCACGAGAGACTCGGCCAAGCTGATCCCAATGTAAGTAATATCATAATAGCTTTTTGTGTGACAAAAATAAATTGGTAACTGTAAGTGTATGTTTTATTTCATTTTAGGAGACCATCGATGTTGCTGCCTCATGTGCATTCGCGATTGGCTTTGTGGCATTTAATATGCTTCTTTATCTTTTCCCGATGCCACGATTCATCCGAAGAAAACATGTAGACTGAATGCTTCCATATTTTTTAATAAATCGACTCATGCATATGATTCCGCATAAGTATTAAGCTAAAATAAGTCATGAATGTCCTAAGATGAAATCAAACTACTTATTTATAACGACCAATTATTTACAACCATTAATAAATAACATTTTATACTGAGAGCTTTGTTTTTAAAAAAAATACTATTGGAATTAACTACATATGTTTTACCAAGCACGGGGTGAGAAAGCTATCCGAACTGCTACTGTAAATTAATAGTTCCTGTAAAGTACTAGTTTGGCAATTACACTTGCTATGTGTAAAAGCAACCAATCTTATATATTAATTTTTGAACATTAGTATTAAAATCACTTTGGCCAAAAATTCATATTTCTATATATATATATATATATATATATATATATATATATATATATATATATATATATATATATATATATATATATATATATATATACATATATATATACATAAAATAAAATGGAAAATTAGAGTAAAAAGTAAAAACAAACAAGCTAAATAAGTAACGAACAAATTAAAAAAAATAAACAATAGATTAATAAATAGCAATAAATAAATAAAACATTTACATATAAGCCATAGCTTAAGATTTAGGGGTATGGATGGCATGCAAAAGAGAAGATTTGAAGGATGATTTGGAAATCGTAGGGGAATGTAAATTACTTATGCTGTTGAATATACTGTAGCATCTATTTATTGGCTAATTAGCTGCATATGTGGTCGAATGTGAATATTCTTTTAGGAAACGATTGGACCTGGTGTTGCTTACAGGAATATTTATCACAATATTACTATACAGTGAATACCACTAATAGCGCCTCTAATGACGTCAAATGTGAAGCAGCCAGATATCATCATTCTTCTGGGGGCTAGTGCCGATAATTTTAAATGACCCAGTCGAAACTCATAAGGGAGTAGGCTATTAAAATCATAAGGGTTGTACAGTTCTCTCAAGGCGAAAAGTAAAAATTGTTTTTGTATTGACTCGAGTCTGTCACTGTGGGTTTCAAAAGCGGGATTCCAGCTAATGCAAGTGTATATATCATCAAAAAATTTCAGTGAAACAATCTCAGGAACGCGCCATCCGATTGAACTGAAATTTTCAGAGTACATTGGTGTATATGCAGAATAGTGCCAAGTCTCACAAAAAGCTTAAAATCTTTAACCCTTTGGCACTGGCGGCCATTTTAGTGATATTTTAAATATACCTATTTTTCTGTCAACAAATAACTTTCGCAACAATAAAGCTTATGAAATGAATTTCGAACGTGTTCCAAATGTGAATATGGTAATTTTTGAATATGGTAACCCTATGTGTGCGCTAGGCGCCTAAAATGAGATTGGGAAAATTTGAAAATTTTTGAATTGCGATAACTTTTGACTATATAATCACATCGTAGTGAAACTTACAGGACATATTTTAATTACTAAGTTGTAGACTTTTGTAGTTTTTTATGAACGTGCTGGCTACCCTGCAGCTACGGTAGGCATTGAAAGTGAAAACCTTCAAACCATCATCGACTATCCTGAAAAATTTTCGTTTTCTTACAGTGAAAACTAGCTCATATAGAAATCTTATGCTTTGTCTATACAACCAAAGAACATTTTTGAAATTTTGCATCGAACAAGAACGGTAACCCTCCTCCAATTTATCTATATTTTAAGCATCCAAAACTTCTGTTCACGAGAACTCATGTCCTAATTATCAGATACAAATGAAATTCACAGAATGTATTGCTATTGAGTAGGACCAGGTCTGATAGAAGCAATTTGGAAATGCAGGCAACTCTGTGCCAGTGGTGCCATCTTGAAAACTTATGAAGATAAAAAATTGCTTTTTGCCCTATGAATTCTGATTCAGTCACCAGATTTTCATGAAATTGACACAGTAGCTGAACCTTACTCTAAGCCGTGTTTGGTAGACATTTTGTTGAAAAATTCGGTTATTGCTACCAGCAAGGGTAATTTTGGTGTCTTGGGGTTTTAAAATTCGCTCATGAAAATAAAGGTTTTTACCGTATAGCTTCCAGTGCAGTCATGAAATCAAAACGAATTTGATATGATAAATGGAACTTATTATAGGCATTATTCAGAAGGAACCTGGTTAAGCAATCATGATAGGGTTGCCAGCTGTTGTTGGTTTGGTATTTACTTGCAATATCTTTATTAAGCGATTTCATCGTAAAATTTTCAAACGGTAATGATCTTGTAGTAACAATAAACAGCAAATGTTAAATTTTGGAAAGTTTGAAAACTTTTGCGGCTGATAGCACTAAATTTCTTTGTACCCCTATAACTTCCAATACAGTCATCGGATCAAAACTAAATTCGAAGAGTAGGTTTATTTAAATGTGAGGCATTTGTGATATATTTTTGGATTTACATACACAAACAATCGTACATACCACATACTAGGACACTTGATGTGCACCCTTGACAGTTGAGAACGTGTACATTTTGGAGGCAACTTAAAATCAGCGAGCGAAGTTAAGATCAGTGTTCTAGAATTACAAGGTTCAAAGCGTGAAAGAGTTCGAAAACCAAAGTTGCTACCCAAGTCGTTTGTTCTACGTTAGAGATAGAAGGTTTGATGGATCAGTTCTATTCAGTCACTGGAAATTGGGAAGGGCTAGTATTCTTTTGGCTATCTTGTTGGAATTATGAGCAAGAGTTACAATATATTTTCCACGGTGGTTGTTAATCTTAATTTCAATCATATCGATCCGTAGGTTCTTGTGGAGATTAGCGTGACGAAAGTATCTCCGGTGATAGAGCTAAGTATTTTTGATTAGGTCCTCTTAATGATATCAATGTTTGATGGGCAAGCTGCTTCTCAGTGTTATATGCCATAGGTCCAGATTGGCTTCAGGATAGGTTTGTTGATGAGCACCTTAGAGTCGAGAAAAAGTTTTGACAATTTTTTCGCTTCAATGTTCCGTTTCTATGCGAGCTTCCTGCCAAGGTGCATTACGAGATACTTCACTTCGTTACTTTGAGGTAGTAATGTGAACGTAACATGGATGCATTTGGTTTCGTTCTGGTTCTCCATTTCGCTAGCCATTCTTACAGAAGTGAAATGTGGGCTTGCATCGTTCGGGATGCCATAACTGAATCTGAATCAGTGCATAGAATGGCGACGTTATGGAGAACCAGAATGAACGAAACCAAATGCATCCATGTTACGTTCACATTACTACCTCAAAGTAACGAAGTGAAGTATCTCGTAACGTATCAGTGCATAGAATGGCGACGTTTATTGGGAGATTAAATGTGAAGATTGTGTAAAGTTCAAATCCCAAATCAATTCCTCGAGGTACACCAGCATGCGCTTGATATTAAGTGGTAGATTAATTTAATTTATTTACCAAACAAGGCAACATACATTAACAATTCAATATAACAACATAACAACAACATACATATTTTTTCCAACACATTAGAAAACAAAATACATCACAACTTTTATTTTAGTTACTTTACTTTACTTTAATATATTTTATTTTGATTTTAGCTAAATTGATGGGCAAATTAAGTGGGATTAGGATGTTGATAGGGCCTTTAATAAGTTTGTTCTAAAAGTGTGTTTAGAGATCCCCAAAGCGTAGTTGCTGCTTATAGAGTTAAATATTCTACAGCACCTATTTATGGGCTCGTTATATGCATAGTTAGTGTGGTGATTGAACTCCTTGAGCAGAGTTGCATACCTAGTGCGTCTTGGTTGGTCATTGAAAATAATTTTGTTGGAGAGAGCTTCAACATTGACTGCACCACTTATAATATCAAAGGTTAGGCATGCACTTAACAGTGTTCTTCTAGAAGAGAGAGGCATTAAATTAAGAAGGCTCAGTCTAGTTTTGCAAGAAGGAAGATGTTGGAAGTCTTTTGGATCATAGAGGTCCCTCAAAGCGAAAAGTAAAAACTGTTTCTGAACAGATTCTACTCTCTCACTATGTACCTCAAAAACTGGGTTCCATATTATGCAGGCATACTCCAATAGAGGACGCACCAGAGTGATATATAATGACTTGGTAACCCATATATTCTTGAACTCTTTTGCACGTCTCTTAATGAATCCGAGCTGTTTATTAGCCCTGGCAAGGATTTTGTCATAGTGGAGATTGAACCGCATCTTGCTGTCCAATACTACCCCGAGATCTATAATATGATCAACCCTATTCAATATGGTGTTGTCAAGGCAGTAAAAATACTTTTTGATCGTATTCTTACGGGAAAAGCTTCTTACATGGCACTTGTTAATGTTAAGATTCAAATTATTCTCATTGCACCACTGTTCGAGAGATTGAAGCTTGGATTGTAGAAGAATTGCGTCAGATTGCGTGTTTACGCTGTGGTAGATTTTTAAGTCGTCTGCATAAAAGAGATGGGGTATACCAAGCAATGTCTCAGAAAGATCAGAAATGAAGATGTTAAAAAGCAGGGGACCTAGATGACTGCCTTGCGGTACTCCAGAAGATGTGAAAACTCTTTTAGATAAGTGGCCCTGGAATTTAACAAGCTGAGTTCGATCGCGAAGATAAGACTGGAGCCAATCAAGAAGAGACCCTGATATACCAAAGTAGCTTTTGTAGCTTTTGTGTTTAGCCTAAAACGTGCGGTCGGTTAGGTAGGAGGAGAGTACTTCATGAAAGCTTTTTGGAAGCATTGATTTGATTTTGCAAGACTTTGCAAGCCTTCAGGGAAGAATGTCGAAGGTTTGAATTACGTCTGAAAAGGCCGCAGAACAATACTGCTTATCTTCAAATCCTAATTATTTGACGTAATTCGATGGACCTATTGGATAAAGCTGTGATGCCTCAGAAGCCCGAATTGATATTCTAGGATTTTTTTTGCATCTTCAGGTGCTGGAAAAAGATATCTCAGCAGAACTTTCTCGAAAGCAGTGTTATAAGTTAACAATCAGCGTATCTTTTGCTCGCACTCATACATATTTTTCCCTCGACTTCTACGCTTGCCTAGACAACATAATTGCTTGAGTATTGGTTTTCTTCCGCCTTCGTTACGCATTTTCAAGAAAAAATTAAGAGCAAGCGTTTTATCTTACAAAATAAATTAATTAAATTACTGAATTTTCAATTTCATCTCTATATTGAATTATGATTAAATTTCATTTACCGCCTTTAATATACTTTGTTTAGTTTGAATTTATGGTTTTTTTTTTTCTTTATTCTTATTTTTCGATGTTTTGTACTTTATTTTATTTTCATACTTTTTTTTTTATACATATATAAGTTTATTCCTTGCCTAGTCTTTAATTGGATTTTTATCTGTGGATGTAGACAATAATAAATGAATAAATTAATAAAAAAATCTTTCTGGCAGTTGCAGCATTTTTGCACAGGAATACTTTTTTTTTAGAATGAAAAAAGAAGATATGGTAATTTTGCGCCAAACTGGACTATACGGCAAGCTACTAGTGTCATAGTTAGAATTAGGTTCCTGAAAAAGTTTCTTTCTTGATGTCGTGACTTTTGAGACAAAAGGTTCTCAGAGCCTGTAACAGGTCTTTGACTAAGAACTACATGCCTAATCTTCACTTGAGACACAGATTATTCACATAATTTTAAAAAAGTCTAGCGCATCAGAACCGCTAGAAAACTGATTTTCGAAGAAATTATTTTAGATTGTCTTAAAAATGTATGAAGACGTAATACACTTCTTTGTAGTATCTTATCAGTAGCAATAAGTCTACCATAACATGCTCGTGCTTAATCAACCTATCTTTTGAATTTCGTTTTTATCCAACGATATCATCGAAAGTTTCAACGATTACACTATGTCTGGGGTTGCCATCCGAAATATTTCCAAAACTCAGAAAATTTAAGCATCGGTTGCTTATTTTATTGTAAATGCTTTGCTTATGCACACAAAATGGAACCATCTTTTAAACCTATGAATATCTGGTAAACCTACCCTGTGAATTTCGTTTCGATTGAATGACTGCGCTGGAAGTTATAGGATAACATTTTTGGGCTACCATCCTCAAAGCTTTTTAAATTTTCGAAACCTAAATATTTGTTGTTAATTGTCATTGCAGGATCATTCCCATTTGGAAATTTAATAACAATATTGCACGATAAAGAAATGTCAATAAATTACCAAATTCATCATAGCTGGCAGCCCTTTCATGATTTTTTAACGAAATTCGTACAGTATTAGTAATACAAGAAGGTCCACTTATCACATGAGTTTCATTTTGATTTCGTTTCTGCATCGGAAGTTATAAGGAAAAAACATTTATTTTCCTGAGCAAATTGACAATATTTAAGAGACGAAAATTGTCATAGGTGGCAGTCCTATATTAATTTTTCAATCAAATTTGCATGTGATCTGTCTTAGAGTAAGGTTCACTTACTGCGTGAATTTTGTTAAGATATGGTGGCTGAGTCGGAAGCTATAGATCAAAAAGCAGTTTTTTTGCCAATTTTTCAAAATGACACCACTACCACAGTATTGCCCTCATTTTAAAATCACTTCTATCAGACCTGGTCCTAGCTAATACCAACATGTTCCGTAAATTTCATGTTGATTTCATGTTCTCGTGAACAGAAGTTTCGAGTGCTGAAAATAGAGGTAATTTGATCATGGGTTGTCATTCTTATGTACCGCGGAATTTGGACAATTTTAGTTTGACGTGTTGGACAACACAGTCAAATGGTAGCATAGGCCACGGGGGCGTCATAGGGTGTTGGTTACCGAAGAAGCAGTTGAAATCCCGAGAAATGGCTACTGGAAACAACATCTACAGCTCTGCTACTGAATCCTACCTTCGACCTCCCCGAAGGTGTGATTTTACAATTTCACATCTGATGGCTGCCGGGAGCCTTCATGACATTTCAGATCATGAATGTTGCCAACGAAGGAGGGTGAGGGCGAGTTTCCCGCGCCTTAAATCGGGAACATTAACCAGACTGGCTCTCCAGGTTGGGGGTTGGGCAATGGGCCAATAACCCGTTCCCGTAAAACTTGACTTATTCAGGAACCTGATACTTCGCCTCGGATACATGGATTGGATCAACGGAAATGACCACGCAAACGAAATATGGACTATTCTATTGGAACCTGGAACGTGCGAACCCTGTACAGACCGGGGACAATCAAAGCCTTCCTGGAACAGGTCACTCACTACAAAATAAACATTTTCGCTGTTCAGGAAACGAAACTGTTTGGTGCCGAGATTATGGACATCAGATCGTACACAATCTTCAAAAGCGGGAAGTCACCGGGAAGTCACTAATTTGGAGTGGCCTTCATCGTGGACAAAAAAATGAAACCGCTAATAATCGACTTCAAGCCTGTCAACGAAAGATTTTGTGCGATCCGCATTCGTGCAAAGTTTTTTAACGTTTGGCTCATTAACGTTCATGCCCCTACTGAAGATAAGGTGGAGGCAGTGAAAGATAATTTTTATAACCTTCTGGAAAGGCTATATGGTTCTCTGCCATCAAATGATGTGAAAATCCTGCTGGGCGACTTCAACGCAAAGGTTGGAAAGGAGGAAACACACTGCGGAACCACCGGCCAATTTAGTCTTCACAACCTCTGCAACGACAATGGACAATGACTGGTCGACTTTGCGAGTAGCAGAAATCTCGTCGTAAGCTCCCCGTGTTTCCATGTGTTTTAAGCCCCACGTAAACTCCACGTGTGATCATATTCTGATTCAGAAAAGGTGGGCCTCCAGTATTTTAGATGTGCGAACCTTCCGTGGACCCAACTGCGAATCCGACCACTACTTAGTCAAGACTCGATATCGATGTCGAATATCACTGTCGTATGAAGCCAGAGCAAGTTCAAGACGCAAGTTCGATGTCGACAAGCTTCGAAACAAGACGATGGAAGCCGAGTATAGATCTGCTCTGGAAATGGAACTAGCTTCCACGCCTAACACCACGTCTATCAACGATGTTTGGACTACTATCAAAAGCGCAGTGAACGCAGCAGCCGAAAAAGTAGAGGGATATACAGCCGGGCAAGGCAGAAATGAATGGTTCGACGAGGAATGTCAAGCCGCGTTGAATGAAAAGAATGCGGCCTACAAAATCCACATTGAACGACCGACTAGAGCCAAGAAAGAAAAATATGACGATCTTCGGAGAGTAGTTAATAGAATAATTAGACGTGAGAAACGAAAACAGTTTGACACCATGCTGAATAACATGAATGACAACTTTATGGCTAACAACACTCGACAAGCGTACAAAGTAGTGCGACACTTAAAACAAGGCTTTAAACCACGAACTAGCCTATGTAGGGCTGCCGATGGAAGCATCATAAGTGGTTCCGAACAGGTGAAGGAAAGATGGGCGTCCTATTTCCAGCAATTACTGAACGGAAATGTCCCCGCACCCGACGAATTGCCATCACTAATTGGTACATACCTTGACAGTGCCTCATCTCACCCTCCTGCACTAGATGAAGTCCGATAGGCCATGGACCGCTTGAAACCCAACAAAGCACCGGGCATCGATGGGATCCCCGCGGAGCTCCTGAAGACAGGCGGGATTTCCATTTTAAGGGCAATCCATGGATTGGTGACAGGCATCTGGCAACAAGAAACGATGCCGAATGAGTGGCGAAAAAGCGTTATATGTCCCATTCACAAGAAAGGAGATAAACTGCGATGCGAAAACTACAGGGGCATATCACTACTTTGTACATCGTACAAGCTCTTGACAAAAATTTAAAAATTTAATTTAATTTAATATTTAATCGCGCTGAGAAAATTCTTGGTGAATATCAAGGTGGTTTCAGACGTGCAAGATCGACAACTGACCAAATATTTATGTTCAAACAAATTTTGGAAAAATGCTGGGAATTCAACCATCAAATATTCGTCGACTTCAAACAAGCGTACGACAGCATCAACCGAACTGCATTATATAACATCATGCTGCAGTTCGGAATCCCAGCAAAGTTGGTGCGCCTGGTGAAAATGACCATGACCGACTCCACGTCGCAAGTGCTGATTCAGAATAATATGACCAACTCGTTTTCAACGAATACAGGGCTGAAACAAAGGGATGGATTAGCTCCTGTACTCTTTAACTTAGCGCTTGAGAATGTCATCAGAAAAATCCCCGTTGACACGAGAGGAACTCTATTATTTAAGTCGACTCAGCTAGTAGCTTACGCTGATGACATCAACATTATGTCACGTTCGTTCAACGACGCCAAGGGAGTATTTGTAGCTCTAGACGAAACCGCCAAGGAAGTTGGTCTTCAAATCAACGAACAAAAAACTAAAGTTATGACTCAATCAAGGAAAAGGACGCCAATAAGACAAAACATAACGATAGGGGACTATAACTTTGAAAACGTTGACAACTTCATGTACCTAGGGACGAACCTCTCGAAGGATGGGAATGAGCTTGACGAAATCAAACGACGGATTCAATTAGCCAATAAGACATTCTTTTCGGTGCTTCTCACTTTGAAATCTCGATGCGTACACAGGAATACGAAGCTTCGCATCTACAAAACAATTATTAGACCTGTGCTATGCTACGGAAGCGAAACCTGGACGCTGACCCAGGCATCTGAAAAAACCTTGAATACGTTTGAGAGAAGGGTATTGCGAAGGATCCTCGGTCCAATACGGGAAGAAGATGGATGGCGAATCCGATACAACAACGAGCTGTATACCATATATGACGAGCCATAAGTCTCTACCGTCATACAACTACAAAAACTACAATGGGCTGGCCACGTCGAACGAATGAGTAACAATCGAGTCCCCAAACGATCTCTCAAGGGGTGAGCGAGCGAAGCCAGGCCAGTCGGTAAGCCACTCAAGCGCTGGGAGGATTCTATAGATGCTGACAGCAGGTCACTTTTGGGAGCACCGAACTGGAGGACGCGGTTGCTGAACCGAGACGAATGGAGGCGAAGTATTAAGGAGGCTAAGGCTCGATTCGGGCTGTAGTGCCCCGATGATGGTGGTGGACAAAAGTCAAAATTTATCACTAATTTGAATTTATTTTCAAAAATTAAAAATTTTTCAGGAGGGTCGATGATTTGAAGGATTTTTTTTCAGAAGCCTGCTGTAGCTACAGGATTGCTCGCACAATCTTGAAAGTCCATGCGTGTTAGGTCTTAGTCTACATCAATACGCTCTGGAAATTTCACGATGATCTATTGTTTTGTTAGAAGTTATGACAAATCGAAATTTGAAAAAAAATCCTTGCCTACTTCTAGGCACTTAGTGCTCACACGAGGCTCAAAATTTCCATTAATTTATCATAAGCAAATATAAAACATAGCAAGTTTTCATTTTCAATATTTATTTTTAGCTAAAATGTACTCTGCATAGAAATATAAGGGTACCTGAAAATTCACTGAAATGTTCGCCACCGCCAAAGGGTTAAAAATATCTTAATTTCAATAAAACACGGACCTACCTGTTGTATAAGTATAAGCTTGAGTAGCCTAGTGGGTAGAGCACTGGCTTCTTGCGTGTGGGGTCCCTGGTTCGAATCCAGGTTCGGACGAGGGTCCGCACACCAAGCTTTGAGTTCACCTAGCTCTGATTAGGTACCTGATTTAAATCAGGGGTAACGTGAGTCGTGGAACTAATCACTCCACACTCGGATCCACAATGATTAAAAAAAAAATTGTAATGAAGCTCTCTACCAGCTTCAACCCCTAGACTCGAGGGTTGTCGTGGGATTGCTTTACTTCACCTGTTATATACATCTATGTTCTCCGAAAGTTTCATTTCAATCGGTTTAGCCACTCCCGAGATTATCTCCCTCAATAATTTTACTGATATATATAAATATATATATATATATATATATATATATATATATATATATATATATATATATATATATATATATATATATATATATATATATGATGAATTTTCGGCAAAACGAGCTTAAGGCAACGTAGCACCTCCAAATTTTTGAAAAATCGATTTTTGTTTTTTGATTGAATATGTTAGAATGGAGCTTTAAAAACATGATTTTAATAATATAAAATTGAAATTCTAAAAAAAAAAATGTTTGTGAGTATATATAGCGAAGCGCCCCAAGGTCATTTTTTCTATGATTTTCGTTGACTTCGCTATATCGCTACATCGACTTAACCCAAAGTGTAGACAAAGATTAGTGATTCATCTCCTTTAAAAGAAGCAAAAAAACAGTTCGCCTTGGCAAAAAAAAAAACAAAAAAATAGCTGTAAAAAAGTGTAGAATCTCCAAAAAAAGGTCCGAAAAAAATTCAACTGACACTAAAATTAATGAAAAATTTTGCCACATATTATGGCCTAGCTATACGACGAAATCCTGATTCAGTTGAAAATATGCGCAAATAAATTTGGGCAGCATATTACCACAAAATTTCAACTGATGAGAACCCTCAACACTGTTATTGTCCTGTTGGAGAAACGACTTGATGTAACTGGCGCAAGGCGGAGGCAGCTGGTGATAATGCATTAAAAAATTTCAAGCATCCTCTACCTTTAGATGATGATGTATAAGAAATTTTAAAGCCTATTTATGCTGACTTATCATCAAAAGATTTATTAAAGCGCTGCTTGGGCAATTTTGCGCAGAATAATAACGAAAGCTATAATTCTTGTGTTTGGAATTTGGCCCCCAAACATACTTTTTGTGGGAAAACGTGCTAAATATGGCTGCAAATATTTCTGCATGTACATTTAATGAAGAATTTATAGCTATCTTGTAAATAATGCAAGTAATGGGAGTTACGATTAGCGAACGTGCGCTGGAACATGCAGAACATAGAGATGCTGCAAGAATCAACCGGGCGGAAAAACACTCGACTGAGGCATCTAAAGAGGCCAGAACTGCTCGAAGGGAGCAAAAATCTTTGGAAAAGGAGGAGTATGAGCAAGAAGAAGGTACATTGTATGGTCCAGGCATCGCAGATTAATTTTCGGTAAGATTTATTGCAAAAAATATTGAATTTGAACTTTAAGCGCGATTTTCTCGAAACAACGTTTTGCAAGTTGGCGTGCATGGTTAAGAAAAACAATATTATCCAATCGTTCTGAAATTTCAAGACGTTAATCTGCACATGTTGATGCTCAGAATGAACTACGGATGAAAAAATCGGCACTAAATTTTTTTAGTTATAACCGATTTCTGGGGGAAAAAAACGTATATTTTCGAAAAAACGCCGCCATTTTGTTATTTTTCAACCAAATTTGGTTTTGTTAGTTCATTCCAAGGCCGCTTTGATGTTGATCAAAATCACGTTTTTGTTTGTTTTTTCAGACGTTCCTGACGACAGTTATCATGCACGCCAGGTTTTTTTGGTGTATTTTCCAAAAAATTGTAGCAGACGACAGGGGGCCTCAAAACATTTTTAACAATTTTTTTAATGTAGAATAAAAGAAGTAAAGTATGTGTAAAAAGTTACATTAAGGTAGGTTTTTTTATTCAATTAAAAACAAGCCTTTGAAAAAAACATTTATTTTTCAATTTGAAGGTGCTACGTCCCCTTAATACTAATTTTCTTCGAAAATCAGTAAAAAATATCACTTAATTTACTTGATAACGATTCAATATTGATATTTTTTCATTTTATTGACCATAAAAACTAGCCAAAAATATTGCTTCTTATGGAATCACCTATAGTATCTAATAAATACTTGTAAGATCAGTACTCATTACCCAGTAAAAATTACCTAATAGACTTTCGTGTGGGTGCTCGTATATCTTAGATAAACGATTGAACCCAACGATAGTACAACAATTTTCAAGCGATCCATTCTCTTATCATTCGATCGTAAACGCAGTCAAGATACAAATTCACCAGGTTATCTTCCATAAATAATATTCCCATTAAAATGAGTATGGTATATTAAACATACCGCGAGTGTGTATGCTCATCCAACATAGGATTTCATTAGAGATTCACGACAGCAGCCCGTCGTTGCTTTGGGGCAAGACCGCAAGCCCTAGCTGTCGCATGTACTCTCTATGGGTAGTAAATTGTATTGCACGATCCTGGGAGCATCGCAAATGCCACAATATGAATGGAAGACGGCATTTCTGTGCTAAGCAATGCAATGATGGCGCGCTTTTGCCCATTGCTATTCGAAGCCAGCCTAGCATCTTTCTTATTGCCAAGTCCCTGTTCCATTACATTAGTTTGCGATTCGTAGTTGGCGGCTCGCAGCTAGAGTTGAATTGTGTGATTTCGATGTAAGATATTCGAAGATCGTCTTCTTTCCTCATGCCGTGCTTATCGTGATCATTCTCTCATTTCCATTTCGTGCCCAATTGTGGGAGAACTTCTTCACTTTTTAAATACGACCTGTCTGTCTGTCTGACTAGCGGACTAGTTGCCTGCCTGCCTGCCTGCAGCTGCAAGTTGGTTAAGCAATTTTCAAACATGTTACATAAAAAATATTTTTCATGGCATTACACAATCACTTTCATTCCTTATGGTTTTTTCTCTGATATCTATCAAAAAGTCGCGCGTCTATCTACCAGACAAAACTTTGTCGAGTCGTAGAAATCACACATTGCACGGGGCCATCGGACATATTTTTTCGAAATTCGAACAAGATGCCTAAATTAAAAACGCGGCTCAACATCGAAATCGTTTTGACCTTTAATTTGAAGTATTATACAAATGTAAATCCTACATGACTACACAATCCATGTTTTCATCTGCGCCATCAGTTCGATCATCTCACAAGTCGCAAGAGTTCAATTAGCGGTCAGCTGAAGATCAGCTTAGCGTCACGCACACAAATCATCTTCGCCGCGAAGTTGACCTAGACTACTTCTCTTCTTGAGATGCTCCTCTTAATGAGATCATGATTTTTTTCACAGCGCATTTGCAGGTGCACGCATCACTTTGCGCTGAGCCTCAGGCTGTCAGGGGACATCGACCTAAAACTTGATGTTAAAGTTGCTAAAGCAAATTGTTACTAATCTTTTGAATCCGTGATATTCTTAGTCTTGAAAACAAACTAGATACTTAAGTCTGTTATTGAGGCCGATGTAAATGTTTGACACTACAAGGACTTGCATTATATCTAAGCTTAAATTGTTTTATGAAGATTTCAATCTTTTTCGAGCGTCTTCTTGCTAATTCAATCCAATTAGAGGTCAAATGTATGTTTCGCTCGAAACAATAATCTTTATTTGATTATCAGTATGCATCGTAAACTAATCAAGTAGAGATTGGAAACTAATTAAGTTTGTAAGTCGCCTTGAATTGGATGACCCGTAACGTAAACTTAGATGTAAGCTTTAAGATTTAATTCTTTCAGGAACACGGTTTTTGTTTTTTTTACATGTGCAATTTAAGCTTTGTATATATTTATCACCAAAAATGCAACAATATGTGTTTTAATTTTTGCTTTATAATGGTGCCAAAACTCAGGGCATGCTCTAAGATGCAAGTACAGCCTCGGCAACTGAAGATAATAAAGGCAAAGAAAAGGGGACTAAAGAGTTGTGAGGAAATGCCACTGTACATCACGTTGGAACAAATTAAGCTTGTATTCAAAAGAAAGCACGAAAGATGGCAGACTGTTCCACATCTGTGCTTTTCCACACAATCACGAAACCTGCCGTTACTATTTGAACTTATTTCGAGAGGATCGAGTTGTGAGCTGCTTGCAGTTCTTGATGTGCTTAGATGAAGTTATAAAATTGGGTTCTGCCACAGCTAGTGTTTTCAGCACTCTGATACCCTTTCTCTGGGTGCGTGGAGCAAGTGAATTAGCATTGGGTCTTTATTAAACCAATGTCCATAGCAATAAAGATTACGATTTTAGATTAGAAGAGACACTCCAGGTTCCTTCATGGTACAAGGATTTCAATTTTTTAGTGAATTTTTAGGCATTTTAGTGAATTTTCAAGGACCCCTATATTTCCATGCAGAGTACATTTTTGTTAAAAATAAGTATTGAGAATCAAAAGCCATTATGCTTTATATTTGCTCACGATAAAAAGTTGGAAGTTTTGAGCCTTCTGTGGGTGCTGATTGCCTAAAAGTAGGCAAGGTTTTTTTCCAAATTTCGATTTGTCATAGCTTCCGACAAAACCAGTGGACCATCGTGAAATTTGCAGAGCGTATTGATGTTAACTATAACTGCATACACATTTAGAGGCTGTCTGCGGACAAACCTGTAGCTACGGCAGGCACGTGAAAAAATATCTTTCAAATCATTGACGCTCCTGAAAAATTATTGCTTTTTGATAAAAAATTCAAATTATTTATAAATTTTAACCTTTTTCAGCCGTGTCAATTTAAAATTTTCAAAATTCAAAGTTGCACAAGAACGGCAACTTATCACCAAATTACCTCTATTTTCAGCACTCGAAACTTCTGTTCACGAAAACTGATGACCTCTAACTTCCGATTTAGCCAACATATTTTAATACAGTACCTGAATGTTTCTCTGTCACATTTGATAGAAATTTGGTTGAAAAATTAGAATAGAGTTGCCAGCTATGGTAGTTTTTGTCACCTAGGTCTTGTAAATTTGCTCAGTAAAATAAAACTTTTTTCCATATTACTTCCGATCCAGTCATTGCATTACAACGATATTCATGCAATAAATGGACTTTATTGTTTGCTTTGGGTAAGAAATGGTTGATATGATACTAAAAAAACGTGTTACGTCTCTCCACGTTTTTCGATCACTCAAAGACAATTTCTTCGAAAATAAGTTTTGTAGCGGTTCTGATGCCCTAGAGTTTTTTACTTATTAATATATATATATATATATATATATATATATATATATATATATATATATATATATATATATTATATATATATATAATATATATATATATATATATCAGCAAAATGATTTTCCGAGATAATCTTTGGAGTGGCCAATTCGATTGAGCTGAAATTTTTGGAGAACGTAGATGTACACAGTAGCTAGGTTCATGATTTGCTAAAATTCAGATATCCGAAACTTTTTGGCGGCGGCGAGCGTTTTAGTGAGTTTTGAGGTACTCTTATATTTCCAAGCTGTGTAAATTTTTTTTGAAAAAAGTATAAGAAATGAAAACTTATGATGTTCTTAGCTTGTTTATGGTAAAAAATTGGAAGTTTTGAGCCGTGTGTAGGTGCAGCATACCTAAAAGTAGACAAGGATTTTTTTTTCAAATTTTGATTTGTCATTTCTTCTGACAAAAACATTGGATCATCGTGAAAATTGCGGAGCGTATTGATGTTGACTAAAACTTAGCATATATGGGTTTTCAAAGTTGTGCAGCTAACCCTGTAGCTACGGCAGGCTCCTGAAAAAAAAGTCCTTCAAATCATTGACCCTCCTCAAAATTTTTTGATTTTTGACAAAAATTTCAAACCATTGATAAATTTTGACCTTTGTCCATCATGTCAAAGTTCTGTTCACGAGAACTGACGACTGGATTATCCGATCATAATGAAATTTTCAGGACTTGTTAGTATTAGCTAGGACCAGGTCTGGTAGAAGTGATTTTGAAATGCGGGCAACCCTAAGGTAGTGGTACCATCTTGAAAAATCACCCAGAACTTCAGGTTCAGAGATAAGATTTTAACGAAATTCACACAGTACTTGGGTCTTACCGTAAGTAACATTTGTTGAAAATTTGGCTGAAAAATTAGAATAGAGTTGCCAGCTATCGTGATTTTTGTCTTCTAAATCTTGCAAATTTGATCAGAAAAATAAAGCTTTTTTCCCTATAACTTCCGGTCCAGTCATTAAATCAAAACGAACTTCATGCAGTAAATGGACCTTAATGTGAAGTAAATGTCGTAGGAATTTCGTAAGAAAATCATGAAAGAGCTACCAGCTATGACAATTTTTGTAATTTTTTGGAATTTCTTTACTGAGCGATTTGTCATTAGATTTGCAAATGGGAATGATGAAAATCAACAACAAATATTAACGCTTTAAAAATTTGAAAAGTTTTGAGGGTAGCAACCCTAAAATTCTTTTAACCCGTACAACTTTCAGCGCAGTGATTCGATCGAAACGAAATTTACTGGTTGGGTTTAACTGAACGTGAAGCAGATTTGGTATGTATTTTGCTTTGCTGCTGACACAGGCTAACCAGCATTAGCCATTTCTGTAAATATTGCACCAACGGATGCTTCAAACTACGTACTCATATGCAAAGTATTTGCATTAAAAATAAGACCCCAATTTTTAAATTTTCCGAGTTTTGAACATTTTTCGGATGGCAGCCTCAAACAACGTTTAACCGCTGAAACTTTCGATGAAATCCTCCGATGAGAACGAAATTCAAAGGATAAGTTGATTTAAGTATGAGCTTGTCATGGTAAACTTATTGCTGCTTCGTTGGGAAAGTGTTGCCAGCAATGAACATTTTCATCATTTGTGTTATAGTTGAGTTTTGTTGCTTTGGATAAGGAATGGTTGATATGATTCTACAAAAAAGTGTATTACGTCTTTCCACATTTGTATGTCATTCAAAGACAATTTCTTGGAACATTAGTGTTTCTAGCGTTTCACATGCGCTAGAGTTTTTTACTAATGTTCGAAGAACATTAGTATTAAAATCGATTCGGCTAAAAATTCATATTTCCATACATATATATATATATATATATATATATATATATATATATATATATATATATATATATATATATATATATACATCATGAAAAAATTTCAGTGAGATAATCTCGGGAACGCGCCATTCGATTGAACTGAAACTTTCAGGATACATTGGTGTATATGCAGAATAGGTCCAGGTCTCACTAAATGTCATTTATCTTTAACCCTTTGGCGCCGGCGGCCATTTTAGTGATTTTTTTAATATACCTATTATTCCGTACACAAATAATTTTCGCATAAATAAAGTTGACGAAATAAATTTCGAACATGTTTTACATGTGAATCGGATAATGCTTTGGAATTTTTTAACCCTATGTGTGCGCTGGGTGCCTAAAAAGAGAACGGGAAAATTTGAAAATTTTTAAATTGCGATAACTTTTGACAGAGCTATTCAATCATTACGAAATTTTCAGGACATATTGGTATTATTAAGTTGTAGATTTGTGCAGCTTTTAATGAACGTGCTGGCAACTCTGTAGCTAGGGCAGGCACTGAAAGTGAAAACCTCCAAATCATCGTCTCTCTTTAAAAAATTCCGTTTCTTCAAAAAAAAAGCCATTCATATGTAAATCTTGTGCTTTGTTTACATAACCAAAAAAAAAAGAGATGGTATAACGGGCACGCCTGGTAACCCTTGCCCAATTTACCTATATTTTTAGCATCAAAAACTTCTGTTCACGGAAACTCACGATCCGATAAGCAGAATTAATTGAAATTTGCAGAATGTATTGGTATTAAATAGGACCAAGTCTGATAGAAGTGATTTTGAAATGCGGGCGATTCTGTGCCAGTGGTGCCATCTTGAAAAATCACTAAAAAAGATAACTGCTTTTAGCCCTATAAATTCTAATTGAATCGTTCGATTTTGACAAAATTCACACAGTAGCTGGACCTTACTTCAAACCACGTTTGGTAGAAAGTTGGTTGAAAAATTCGGTTGGAGCTGCCACCTATACTAATTTTGGTGTCTTAAATTTGAAAAAATGAAAATTTGGAAGTGAAAACATTCAAACCATCGAATATCCTAAAAAATGTCCGTTTCTTACAACAAAACCAATCTGTATACAAATCTTATGCTTAATCTACACTTTCAAAGTAAAACTGTGGAATTTTCATGTCGGACAAGAACGGTAACCCTTTCCTAGTTAACCTATATTTTTAGCATCAAAAACTGCTGTTCACGGGAACTCACGAACCAATAATCAGATACAACTGAAATTAACAGAATGCATTGAACTTAAGTAGGACCAGATCTGAAAGAAGCGATTTTGAATTGTGGGCAACTCTGTGCCAGTGGTGCCATCTTGAAAAATTACAAAGAAAAAAAACTGCTTTTTGCCCTATGAAATGTGAATAAGTAACCCGATTTGCATGAAATTGACACAATAGCTGAACCTTACTTTAAACTCTGTTTGATAGAAATTTGGTTGAAAAATTCGATTAGTGCTGCCAGCTATGGTAATTTTTGTGTCTTTGGTTTTGAAAATTGGCTCAGGAAAATAAAACTTTTTGCCCTGTAACTTCCAGTGCAGTCATGAAATCAATACGAATTTCATACAATTAATGAAGCCTATTATAGACATTATTCAGGCCAAATTTGGTTGAAAAGCCACGATAGGGTTGCCAGCTATTGTTGGTTTTGTGTTTGTTTGCAATATCTTTACTAAGCGGTTTTATCGTAGAATTTTCAAATGGTAATGATATTCTAGTGACAATAAACAGGAAGTATTAAGTTTTCGATTATTTGAAAAAACTTGCTGCAGGTAACCCTAAAATTCTTTATACTCCTATAACTTCGAATGTAATATAACAACGTGAAGCAGATGTGATATATTATTGGCTTTGATACTGGCAAAAGGTTGCCAGCACGAGTCGGTTGTGCTACTTTTGTATCAATAAATGCTTACAGTTAGTATTCATACCGGAAACATTTACAATGAAAATAAATAACCAATGTTTCAATTCCCAAAGTTCTGCAAATTTTTCGGATCGCAGCCCCAAACACCAACTTCAGTTACAGTGCTGCAGGCACTGAGCATTTTCTTCATTGATGTTTTATGAGATGCTGCTTTGAAAATTTTTGTGAAATAAGCAACTGAGAGCGAACATAATTAACAAGTATTGCTCTCATCAACTTTGAAATTTATGCCACTGGTAATATCTGAAACCTTTCCACCATATGAGTCATAAGACCAAAGTAAAACCTGGCGTTTGAATTAGTTTGGGTGTAATAAGCAGCTAGTGTGGTAGAATATGCACTCAAAATCTGCACGATTCTTCTATTGTTCTTCGAACATTAGTGTTTCTGGCGGTTCAGGTGCGCTAGAGTTTTTTATGTTTAAATTTAAAGCGCTTATGTTTTTTTTTAACCTTCTATAAGCCTTACTAACACACTATGGATCCTTTAGTTGTCCGAACTAAACAATTATTATTTTTATTTATTTATTATTTTACTATATTGCGCGTCTCAGTCATCGCAAAATTGCGATAATGCTGACTAGTATATTCGTCTGCCAAGCTTGTATTTGCTGCCTTCTTAATCTGCCACCCGGGACATGGGCTCCGGCTTGTTTCCCCTCTAGATCCAGGGCTGATTGTGATTGCTGTCTTAAAACCTGAGTTTCAGTTCACAGAGAGTGACATTTAGAAATTAACTAGTCAGAAAGCGGGTATTGTGCTCGTCTTTGGTTAGCCCAAATCATCACGCGAGTGGTAAGTACTCCCTTGCTTTTGAATTTAAAGATCAATGAGCTTCTAAAGAAACCTGATCAAGCTGGATGTAAAAAGGGTACAGTATGCAAATGACGTCGCTATTGCCATATCAGGAAAATTTCTTCGACCCTATCGGAGAGATTAAATCGTTCCTTACATATTCTCTTGCATTGGTGTCAGGAGTGTGGCCTTATCGCAAACTCTAATAAAATGGAACTATTGCTCTTCACGAGGAGGTATAAGAGTTCATCTTTCGATCCACCGAAGCTCTGCTATAAATCCCATAATCAATGTAAAGCTTTTATGAATGGAAAATATAACGGAAGGGTTCACAAGGCACTGTGAGCTCTTTACAGATGCATTAGGAGTGATTTGGGGCTGCCTTCTGAATTTACGCTAGCATAGTGGAACCAAGTCTACTGTACGGAGCAGTAGTTTGGTGGCCAGCCATTCTTAAGGCCGTTAACCAAAAAATGATGGAGTAGGTGTGTAGGTTGGCAACCTTTTTAATAACGGGGGCACTCCGTACTCCTTCAACGAAAGCACTCTTGGTGCTGCTTCATTGGCTTCTTACTGATCTGCTTGTCTCGTAACATGCGAGGTGCACTACGGTAAGACTACATTGTGGTGACCCTTGGACAAGGATAGACCTGTGTCATGCTGGAATCTTGGCGCAGGGCATAATCGTTCCAGCAAACATCGGCTTTACTAAGACCCAATCCCCTCTGACTCAAGGGTTTGAAGTTCGGATTCCAAAGGAATGGACGGGAGGATTATTCCTAGGAAACAAAGCTGTAGAAATATATACCGATGGCTCCAAAATGGACAACTGGACCTTAACTTGAAGCAAGCCAAAACATTTCAGGGACTTGTAGCGAATTGGGTTGGCACCCGTTCAGACCCCCGATCAGGTTCGCTGCTGGCTGGCTGACTCACAAAAACCAAAAGCGAAATTTTACGTAAAATAATTAAATTGAATATTAAGAAAAAATTCAAGCTGGGGCGCTTCTTGAGGGGAAAACGCCCAATAAGGAAGTCTGTCTACTCCTCCCGAAATCGAACGAAAGAGAAGAGTTGGGAATTAAACAACTATTTTGCTGTTTGGCTCAGATCCAGCAATTGGTCTAAGTCTTGCCAAGCTGCAGCGACGCGTAGGTAGCACACGCAAACCGCATGCAATCCACCACAGCTTGAACCAGACCCGAGCCAAAGGCCGAGCCCGAACCAAATACCAAATCAAAAATGGTTTGGAATAGCTTTCCGACATAAAGTGGGGTAGGGGCCCTTCGGGTGACCTGGGCAGGAATGGCGGTAAACCACCGATTCCTGTAATCCGAGATCAACCTCAGGGTTGCATCCAGAGCCAAAAAGCTCTAAAGACAACACAAAAAGGAAGCTACCCAAGAGGTAAACTATGGGAATGCAGCTAAAAGGATCGGATTGGGAAAGGATGTTCGCGGCTAGTAGGGAAGAGTGAGCTCTGCATGTCTTAATAGTTAAGGGATTGTTCGGTTGAACGAAAATGAAATTGAATCGCAAGGGAGGCGATTCTAAGACAAGCAAGTGAGAATGGAAATTCTTAGGATAAAAGACGTAAAGTCTGGTAGGGAGTATGAGTCGAAACTCATAAACTATTTTCTCACTTGGATGGGGTTACCCAAAAACAAGTTTTTGGGCCCCACGTTGGGCGCCATTTGAAGAAAATTTTATAAATGAGAGGTACCTTAGCACTGCTCAGGACCAGACCGAAGTCCAGAACCAAGAGTGTTAAGGTCGGAAGTGGAACGGCTTATGTCATTCAAAGCCAAATTCACAAAAAAAAGAATTGCCCCGAGAGCAGGGTACCCTAGAAATGGCCGCGAAGGCCCCTCATCCGCATTAGCGGAGTACTCTTTAACCAACCTTGACGGATGCTGGGGCGCCGCTTAGCTAGCTCGCTGCGGCTGGGGTGGCTTCTTGAAACATGGAGTCGGTTTGCTCTCAGAAAACGGGATGCTACCTACAATTTCATCCGTCATCATAGAGTAGCTGCAAACTGGTATATAAATATACCCAAGGGAATATAGGGTGCTTGATCCCGTTAAGGAGACCACCCATGGCTCTGCTGCATGGGCTGCCAAGCCAGACCCAGCGTTCGTGACGACGCACGGAGTCAACATGAAAATTCTATAGGGAAAAAAGGGAAGAAATTCTGCCTCTCTTTTCGTAGGAACCCAGGTGAGGCAGACAGCCCCGGGGCCCTGATCGTGGTAGAGTCCTGACCCCCGATGGTCCGGGGTCCTCCACCCACTGACATTGGCCTGAATCATATAAAAAAACTAGAATGCAAAAAGAGTGGCCTGTAACTAGTGTTGGATTTTCAGCTTTTCTTTAAAGGGAAGGACATTGGCCACTCTTTTTGTATTCTAGTTTTTTTTATATGATTAAGGCCAATGTCAGTCCGTGGAGGACCCCAGACCATCAGGGGTCAGGGCTCCGCCACCATCAGGGGCCCGGGGCCGTCTGCCTCACCTGGGTTCCTGCGGAAGAGAGGCAGTGTTTCTTCCCCTCTCCTGCGTTAAATTTTCTTGTTGGCTCCGTGCGTCGTCACGAGTGCTAGGTCTGGCTTGCCAGTCCATGCAGCAGAGCCATGGGTGGTCTCCTTAACGGAATCAAGCCCCTATTCCCTTGGGTATATTTATATACCAGTTTGCGGCTACTCAATGATGACGGATGAAATGGTAGGTAGCAACTCGTTTTCTGAGAGCAAACCGACTCCATGTCTCCCAGCCGCAGCGAGCTAGCAAAGCGGCGCCGCAGCATCCGTCGGGGTTGGTTAAAGAGTACTTCGCTAATGCGGACGAGGGGCTTCACGGCCATTTCTAGGGTACCCTGCTCTCGGGGCAGTTCTTTTTTTGAATTTGGCTTTGAATGGCATAAGCCATTCCACTTCCGACCTTAGCACTCTTGGTTCTGGACTTTGGTCTGGTCCTGAGTTGTGCTAAGGTACCTCTCATTTATAAAATTCGCCACAGACTTCAATCGGAGGTTTCGGCGATACTCTAAGCGACCGATTGGCTCTTACGTGATCCGATCTTCAGAGTAAATGTCTGCATTTTTACTGACTGCCAATTGGCTATAAATTCTCTTGCTAGAGTGTACACCTACTCGGACCTTTGACATTGTGCAAGCATGGTGAAAATTAGATAAAAAGTAGAACTGAAAAAGAATAAAAAAAACACAAGAATCAGCGTTTTTGATCTGGAAGATTAATTTTTAAATTCAAAAGATACTTAAATATGCTCACATAATATATAATTTAAATTTAATCGAAAATCAATTTTTCTATAGCTGAACTTAACCTCTACTGTGTACTTTGCCTATTTTGCTTGTATTTGATGGCTTCCCGGAAATTGATTGGAGATCGTATTTACACACAAAATCAGCTTTTGATTAAATACTCTAATGATGATTCTTTGACGAGATCATATATAATATATCATATGGTGCGATTTTGATACCTGGTCACATTTTTTGAAGTATAAAAAAATCAGATTGAAGATCGTATAGGAAGATAAAACCAAAACAAATTAAAGAAGTCAAATTCTTGCATATTTTAAAGCTTACACATGTATGGCAGACATTAATCATTTCGATAAATTGATCTTTGAAAAAATGAAAGTATATCGATGCGTAAATTCCTCACTACCAAGGTCAGATTAGAAGAAGTGTTAGTCGAACCTCGTCAAAAGTTCACGGACTTTATGTTCCATTAGACAATCAAATTGAGCTGATCAAACTACCCACATTATTTACTTTAATAACATCTTTTCGTCTGATGCGATGTCTTCCGGATCGGTACTAGCTTCATATCGTCAAATTTCCATTAAAGCTAGTATACTATAATAAACATAATGAGCGAAACATCTACAGAACAATAATTATATACATTTCATCCAAGTCAGCATCAACGCGGTATGCACCCGTAGCGCAAAAGAGTTCCTCGTTAGATAATAATTGTTTATGGAACAAAAAAAAAACAGATGTATGCCTTTTCTTGGTCTCACGGTAGTGTTGTCAAATAATTTATGGCGAATAACATCTTCAGCTTATCACGCTGCATAGCACATTTATTCAGAAGCTGACTTGGCGAAGGGAATGGAATCGTATTACAGCATAGAAATTGGTTGCTGGTTTGTGTCGCTTGAATGGCCCATAAAGTCGCAATCCGCTGCAGAAGCGTCGAGAAGACGAAATAACTTTGTGAAGGTACGAATGATTGAAAATTATGTCATTGTGACTTTCAGGTTCTGGTTTGCAGTTTGTTGTTAGTGAGGGAGTCAAAAGAATGGCACATTTGTTCATTGTCTAGAGTGAATGTTTGTATAATGTCTAGTGATGATAGAAATGAATACGTTAAATTAGCCATGCCAGATCTTAATGAAATATTTTCTTTATCTCAAGCGTACGAGAAATTCCCTAGCCTTGTTGCACCACTGTTCAGAAAATACTTGCAGCGTCAAAGATCCACGAAGCGCATAAAATAATATTTAAATTAGATATACTTTTCCATTTTATCGAATCGTTGATTTTAGCACGGAACGTAACAGTCTTTTTACTAATGTTCGAAGAAGAAAATTAGTATTAAAATCACTTTGGCCAAAAATTCATATTTCTATATATGGTCCTCCACCCACCATATATATATATATATATATATATATATATATATATATATATATATATATATATATATATATATATATATATATATATATCATCAAAAAATTTCAGTGAAAAAATCTCAGGAACGCGCCATCCGATTAAACTGAAATTTTCAGGACACATTGGTGTATATGCAGAATAGTGCCAGGTCTCAGAAAAAGTTAATAATCTTTAACTTTTTGGCACCGGCGGCCATTTTAGTGATATTTTTAATATACCTATTATTCCGTACACAAATAATTTTTGCAAATATAAACTTGCCGAAATAAATTTCGAACGTGTTTTACATGTGAATCGGATAATGTTTTGGAATTTTTTAACCCCATGTGTGCGCTGGGTGCCTAAAAAGAGAAAGGGAAAACTTGAAAATTTTTAAATTGCGATAACGTTTGACAGAGCTATTCAATCCGTACGAAATTTTCAGGACATATTGATATTATTCAGTTGTAGATTTGTGTAGCTTTTAATGAGCGTGCTGGCAACTCTGTAGCTAGGGCAGGCACTGAAAGTGAAAACATCCATATCATCGTCTCTCTTGAAAAAATGCCGCTTCTTCAAAAAAAAAGCCACTCATATGTAAATCTTGTGCTTTGTTTACATAGACAAAAAAAAATTTGATATGGTATAACGGGCACGACTGGTAACCCTTGCCCAATTTACCTATATTTTTAGCATCAAAAACTTCTGTTCACGGAAACTCACGATCCAATCAGCAGAATTAGTTGAAATTTGCAGAATGTATTGGCCTTAAATAGGACCAGGTCTGATAGAAGTGATTTTGAAATGCGGGTGATTCTGTGCCAGTGGTGCCATCTTGAAAAATTACTAAAAAAGATAACTGCTTTTAGCCCTATAAATTCTGATTGAATGGTTCGATTTCGACGAAATTCACACAGTAGCTGGACCTTACTTTAAGCCATGTTTAATAGAAATTTGATCGAAAAGTTCGGTTGGAGCTGCCAGCTATGATAATTTTGGTGTCTTAAATTTGAAAAAATAAAAATTTGGAAGTGAAAACATTCAAACCATCGAATATCCTAAAAAATGTCCGTTTGTTGCAATAAAACCAATCTGTATACAAATCTTGTGTTTTATCTACACGTTTAAGGTAAAACTTTGGAAATTTCATGTCGGACAAGAACGGTAACCCTTTCCCAATTTACCTATATTTTTTGCATCAAAAACTTCTGTTCACGAGAACTCACGAACCGAAAATCAGATACAGTTGAAATTTACAGAATACATTGGACTTAAGTAGGACCAGATCTGATAGAAGCGATTTTGAATTGTGGCCAACTCTGTGACAGTGGTGCCATCTTGAAAAATTACAAAGAAAAAAAACTGCTTTTTGCCCTATCAAATGTGAATAAGTTACCAGATTTTCATGAAATTGACACAGTAGCTGAACCTTACTCTAAACTCTGTTTGATAGAAATTTGGTTGAAAAATTCGATTGGTGCTGCCAGCTATGGTAATTTTTGTGTCTTTGGTTTTGAAAATTCGCGCAGGAAAATATATAATATAACTTCCTATAACTTCCAGTGCAGTCAATACAAATTTCATACAATTAATGAAACCTATTATAAACATTATTCAGGCCAAATTTGGTTGAAAAGCCACGATAGGGTTGCCAGCTATTGTTGGTTTTGTGTTTGTTTGCAATATCTTTATTAAGCGGTTTTATCGTAGAATTTTCAATTGGTAATGATATTGTAGTGACAATAAACAGCAAATATTAAGCTTTCGATAATTTGAAAAAACTCGCTGCAGGTAACCCTAAATCTCTTTATGCTCCTATAACTTCGAATGTAATATAACAACGTGAAGCAGATGTGATATATTCTTGGCTTTGACACTGGCGAAAGGTTGCCAGCACGAGTCGGTTGTGCTACTTTTGTATCAATAAATGCTTACAGTTAGTGTTCATACCGGACACATTTACAATGAAAATAAATAACCAACGTTTCAATTCCCAAAGCTCTGCAAATTTTTCGGATCGTAGCCCCAAACACCAACTTCAGTTACAGTGCTGCAGGCACTGAGCATTTTCTTCATTGATGTTATATGAGATATATATAATATAATTAACCCGTGCTTTGCTCTCATAAACGTTGAAATTCATGCCAGTGGTAATATCTGAAACCTCCTACCATATGAGTTATAATGCATTCTTGAGACCAAAGTAAAACGTGGTATTTGAAACAGTTTGGCCGTAATAAGCAGCTCATGTGGTGGAATATGCACTCAAAACCTGCACGATTCTTCTACTGTTCTTCGAACATTAGTGTTTCTAGCGGTTCAGGTGCGCTAGAGTTTTTACAATTGAATTCAAATTATTTTGATGGTATATGTACATATATAAATATATATATATATATATATATATATATATATATATATATATATATATATATAACACGAAAATTTTAATAGAATTTGGATAGTGATTTGCCGTATGTATTTATTTGCACTCTGTAAATCAACATATAAGTTTAGGTTGGTGAATGACCTGGATTGGTAAGGGGGAGTTAAGCTGATAGCCTGTGAAGATCAGCACTCGGCTGACTTCTAGAAGCAGGTGATCTCCAAACTGGCGAACTTTGCTCAGGATGCGGAGTCCATCTTGGCTAATGTGACATGGGACGGCAGACGACTTCAACTTGACTCTGATTGGTAATGGTGAGAGGCTTGAAATTAACCTCCACCACTACAAAGCAGAAATAGCTGCCATACTTCCCCACTTGTCTAAAGCAGGGGAGTTAATATTAATCCAAGGGCCGTAGGGTTTAAACAAGTTGGTTTGGAAGTTGCGCCCCAGACTGATTACATCCGACGGTCAGAAAAAAACACGTCTGCATTCTTGCTGAGAATATCAATAATGTCCATGTGTTTTCCAATTTTCGTGACACGAGTAGAGATGGGTAAAAACGATCATAGCTCACCAATCTTGGCTCTTTTTTACAGTGCAGTGTCTAAAAAAAAGCACAGCTTAGTTTGCGAGCGAATACTTTCGTTCCATTAGATTTGATGGAATGCCCTGCGAACAGCGTACTGAGAGTACGGCGATAAGAGTAATTAGGTCGCTACGGTAGAAACCGACTGAAGGACAATTTCGTGTGTTTCTTTCTGTATGCCACAGGACTATGATGTGAATCCTCCTTGCAACATTGTCAAGGATGTAGTGGCTGCAGCTGATAGAAACTACAAGAGCTGAATTTAAGGCTCATCATGAAGTTTCAAATTGGAAGAGGGTTCCTGACATTATTTTAATAAAATGGCGATACATGCAATTCATTCACAGGAATTTTCCTGTTTGATATCAGGTTCACATCCTTTAATATGGGCGACCGAAGCTCAACTGAGCAAGTAGTCTTTGTTAAGGGGGTAGTACCAGTTATAATTTTGAAAAAATCTTTTTTTTATTTTGCATTTTTTAATTTATTATAATTTTATTAAAATATTCCCAAAAATAAAAAAGTTACGGCAGTTAACGGCAGACCGTTTCTTTTAATTACTGCGAGAAAAAAGACGAAGAACGCACAAGTCAGGAGGAAAGAGCGGCAAAGGCAGCGTCAAAGGAAGCACGTTTTTTTGTACTGCAAGAGCAACTTGTTTGTGAGGACTCAAGAGCACTTATGTGTGGTCCAGAGATTGCAGACTGAGCAATTGCAGGTGATAAAATATATTTTTTAAATAATATTCACTAAATAAATGGAAAAAAACTTTAACCGTGTTTTTCTCGAAATGACGTTTTTTCAAACTGCGGACACTTATTCTCCGGATTGGCCGAAACGATTTAAATCAAATTTATTCTGCTACTTTATTCGAGTATTTTGAGTGGTAATCTACCAAAATATAGGCCAAAAGTCTACCCAAAAAAATTTGGCAAGGGAAACAAAGTGAAAAAAAAATATATTTTTCCAAAAAAAAATTTCAAAAATTTCATGTTTTTAAAATATTGTGATAGATTACCACGTAAGAAACATTTCTCTTTAAAATGCGGTTTGGTTTTTTTGGTTCAGATTCTTCATTCCTGAGATTATCTGTCCGCAGTATGACGAGGCATTTTTCGAGACATCAATTTTGGCGCCCTCTATAAACAAGTAGAAAAATGACAAAAATAACAAAATGTTTTTTTTTGTAATCTCCAAGATGTGTAGAAATTTACGCAAATTTTAAAATTTATACATAAAAAAGGAGCTAAGAAACAACATTGAAAATTAGGCTGTTTTTTTTAGCATTCTAACTGGTACTACCCCCTTAATAGAAAAAGAACGAATTTGACGAAGTTCCAGTCTCTGGTCCGATTGGCACTGGCACTTTCTCCGAGGGGATCATGAACTATATCAACTTAAACACTATCTTGTGCATCACCGATTGGTAAATTTCATCACCGGTTGGTCATTAGATGATGCAGTTTATTTCTTCTATAATAAACTTAATGATCTGATTGGCAGTAACGTTCCACGTGTTCGCTTAAACGATTACAAATTTTCACATTGGTGTTTGAGCCCTGTGTGGGCGCTGAGAGCCTAAAATACGGCAAGGATTTTTTTTCAAATTTCAATTTGTCATAGCTCCAAACAGAAACATTGGATCATCGTGAAATTTGCAGAGTATATTGATGTTGACTAAAACTATGCACACAAGACTGTGTGGACAACCCTGTAGCTACGGTAGGCACGTGAAAAAATTGCTTTAAATTGTAGACCCTCCTGTAAAATTTTATCTAATTGAGCGAAAATTCAAATTCCACCACATCCATTAAACATTTTCAAAATTTCAAGTTACACAACAACGACAACCCATCTCCAAATAACCTCTAAAAACTACTGTTCACGAGCACTGACGATCGGATAATGCGATCAATATGCAATTCACAAGACATGTTGGTTTTAACTAGGGACAGGTCTGATAGAAGTGATTTTGAAATTCAAGCAACCCTGTGGCAGTGGTGCCATTTTGAAAAATCATTGGGCAAAAAACTGTTTTTTTGGTCTATAGCTTCCGATTCAGCCAACAAATTTTAACGAAATTCACACAGTATTCGAACCTTACTATAAGTCACATTGGGTAGAAATTTTGTTGAGAAATTAGAATAAAACTGCCAGCTATGGTAGTTTTTGTCACCTAAATCTTGTAAATTTACTCAGCAAAATAAAGCTTTTTCACTATAACTTCCGATCCAGTCATGAAATCAAAACGAATCTCATGTAGCCAACGGACATTTATGCAAGCCAATTTTTTTTGGGGAATTTCGTAGAAAAATCATGAAAGGGCTGCTAGTTATGGTAGTTTTTGTAATTCTTTAGCATTTCTTTGCTAAGCGATGTTGTCATTAAATTTTCAAATGGGAATGGTCCTGTAAGGACACTTAACAACAAATATTTAGCTTTCAAAAATTTGTAAAGTGCTACTATTGGTAGCCCTAAAATTCTTTTCACCCCATCAGCTTCCAACGCAGTCACCCAATCGAAACGAAATTCACAGGGTGGGTTTAACTTAACGTGAAGCAGATTTGTTATATTTTTAACTATGGCTAGCACAGGGCGGCCAGCACCAGACATTTTCGTAAATATTGCACCAACACATGCTTCCATTATGTATTCATAAGCAAAGCATTTACTATCAAATACAATTTCCGAGTTTTGTCAAAATTGATCAGTAAAATGAATTTATTTTCAAAAATCAAAAATTTTCAGGAGCCTGCTTTAGCTACAACGTTGCCGGCACAATCTTGAAAGTCCATGTGTGCAAAGTTTTGATAAACGAAAATACGCTCTGCAAATTCTCCGATGATTGATTGTTTAAATCAAAAGTTATGACAAATTGAAATTTGAAAAAAAAAATATTTTCATACTTTTAGGCACTCAGCACCCAGACAAAGGCCATCATTTTCAACTATTTACCATGAACAAGCATAAAACATAATAGGCTTTTATCTCCAATATTTACTTTTAGCAAAAATGGGCCCTGCATGGAAATATAAGGGTACCTGAAAATTCACTAAAATGCCGCCGCCAAAAAGGTTCTCAATTCTAACAAATTATGGACCTACCTGTTATATACATCTATGTTCTCTGAAAGTTTCAGCACAATCGGATTGGGCACTCCAATGATTATTTCCCTTAATCATTTTGCTGAATTTTGATGAATTTCCAGCGAAACGAGTTTAATACTAATTTTCGTCGAAAATCAGTAATAAAGTCATTCTACTTACTGTTGGATAGTAGATGCAATATGCATCATGTGCTGGCCACATGATCAAATTACCAACAGATTGCATGGGTGAGAAAATTTGCACATGTGCACACCACATTCCTTTCCGCAACAAAAACCCTTCGGATGCATGCATACCACATGGCATTTTATGACGGTTCAAGGCACAAGATTCGTGTCTGTTGTTGATTGCTATCCTTATGATAGTTAGTCGTCTCTGCTGTTTAAACCGACTAAGACGTATTTTCCGGATGTCTAGATATATCAATAAAGAAGTTTTGGTTTAAATGTAATTTTGTGTTCTTCATTTCGCCCTTTGCCCAATACTTACAAGATGATACCATTTTCACTGGAGCCACAGAAAAGTTTAAAATTAAACCGGGCATGATAAATAAATTTCAAGATACATCTAACAACAATTTCACTGCAAAAATCGAATATAATCCAAGAAAAATCCGGTTTTCATTTTAAAGTACTATAGTTGTATCAAATATGTTTTCACTGGGTTTTTGAAATATCACTCGTAAACTATTGCGTTCTGTTTCAGGCTTCTTGCATGTGAAAATTCCTTATCATACCATCAATCATATCACGAAAAAGCTTCCTTTTGGACTCCCGTTGCCACTAGAACCGCTCATACCATACCAAAAAAAACCTCGTAATCACTGTAAACTGGCAACTAACGAAAATATATTTCCCGGACGTGACGACTTGGTTAGGATATACGAAGTCTGTTTTGCAAATTGATTGTCCTTGAAATTAGCCAATTGCCAGCCCGAGAGATGTTGAGAATTTTGATTGTCCTAAGCCATGAATGCTATTCTTAACTTTTAAATTATTAAGAGTAGGCGATGCAAGTCTGTTTGCAAATATAAATAAAGGAGTTCTATCTCTTTAATATTGACTGCCAAAGACAAAAACGCTTGTTTTATTTATTTCACACAATCTTTCCTAGCTGCAGATATTTATGGAGAGTTAGGCCACTTACATCTGTTTCATGGTATGTTATCACGATTTAATATGCAAAGGATGCATTCATTCGACATTTGATTCGTATCTCTAGAGAAAAACGTTTTAGTGAAAGCTATGCAGGTCGACTTACGAAAGGCCGCCATCAAGTAGATTGTTACCCTTTGCATACTGTCAAATAATTTCTAATCTTATACATTGTTAGAGAGAAATATTAGCAAACCAAAAGATACTTATAAATAACACCCGAAGTGACAATTATTCAAATAAAACGAAATACATAAATTTCTAACGTCTACTCACCATTTTCGTCAATTTAGTTGCTTCGAAAGTTGCACAACGTCAACTTACAAATTTGTAGGTTCATAGATCCTCGCCAATTTCACCTGTCCGATGCACATAACAACCTGATTTATTATGACGACAAGTGCGATTTGTTTTCAATAATAAGCTTGAGAAGACGTTTTAGTTTTCTGTTTTGTAATCACTCTAACAAAAGGCATTGGCTTCGAAATCATTAACTTAGCAAATGTTTTACTGGTAGGTACAACACATATTATTCATACGACTCTGGCATTTAGGTCATATTACTCTTCATTAACAACAAATAACTACTAACGATCAGTCGGACATCAAGGTACGCATTTGTTCCATTTAATTTGGCTGAAATGAGATTGAAGCCAGAGTTTGAGTAACGTCTGTTGACACCCCCATTTGTTTGAACGGATGAAATAGCATGAAACCGCACTTAGCGGTTGATGCACAGCCTTTAATTTGTTGCTGCTACTTAATGGTTTTGTGAGTGGCCGCGATGGCAGCTTGACAGGTCTTAAATCTAAATCTTCTCGTATTAATGCGATCTGCTTTTGTTGGAGCTAAAGAGTTTTTATTTATGTTTGAAAACATGCGGTTAAGTGTGGCTGTTAGTAACGAGCCTAACCAACAGATTAATAGAATCGTACTTATTCAAATATTGAAGGATTATCCGAATCATGGTCACAAACCATGATTTTATAATAAATCTAATAAGATTAGATGGCAAGCAAGCGGATGCGATCTACCATATGCACCGAGTGAAGAATGATACTACCCTGCTAAGTATAAACGTTCTATGTGCATTTGTCTCATTTTTGAGTTAACACCAGATTCGAAAAGTACATCGTCAATTACATAATTCTACAAAATTTGAAAAACCTATCTTTTGTAGAAGTATGTCATTGAATATATCGAAAGTACTAAAATGAAGATAGAATGTTTATGCTCAATAGGGTAGGATAGCGCACTTCTAATTAAATTTTATGACCCAAACGAGTCTAAAATTTATATGTGATCAATGAAATCCGCAAGGCGCCGGAATCATTTGTCGCAGGAACTAGGCAAGAAATGTCACGCAAGTAATTAAATGCTAATTGAGTGCACAGTGCCATCGCTACTCCGCGCACCATAAGAATGCAACCAATTGTATTTCTGTGCCATTTAAAATGAAAATGAGTTTCTGTGGCAGCACATCGTCTCCGTCATCATTAAATTATTACATCTCCGACATTTTCAAACGGAACTGGTCATGATGTCTGCCAGTTATTTCTGTTGTAACCAGCTTCAAGGTAAAGTCGCGCTCACATTTGACGTGCTCGGCTTAACCCCTGGCTTTGCCATCTTCGTCATCGATTTCTACCTCCTCGACACGCTATAATAGATGCTTTATGTAAAATAGATTTTGATTAAATCGATTCAATCCGAGCTAGATTTCTTCAATGAAGATTTTCGGCTACTATGCCGCAACTCACGGTTAAATGCACACATTCTTCTTGATGCCATTATTATAATTTATTTACGATTTAGCGATTAATACGACATGATGATTAATTGCATTTCGCTGTACTATGTAATCTATTGTCCAGAATAGATTGGAATGCAGGATGGCCTTCGATTTACGTTGTATTCTGGTTTGAAATCCTTCACGAGCTTCTCTATGTTAGGCATGATGAAATTTCGAATGGGTATCACCTAGTTACAAAGAGCACAACTTACCGTAAACAGTGTTGGAAAGCCCTTGTCGATCGTCTCGAGTAACTCTAATCTCATCCGTGGAAACTCCACCATCAAAGAGTTTGTGTTTCACCTAGTCAACAAATTAGATGAATTATTCGTGGATAAAAATAGATAGAAATAATATTCACTTTTCGCAATAAAGGCTGGGTTAAAATGAAAGGATGAGTGAATACGCTTTCTAGCTCGAAAAGGAAACGAGATTCTTTTTCCAGTCGAATTACTTGGCTTATCTCGTGCAATTGTTTGATGTCGTTTACTGCAATTCCTGAAGAGAAAGTATTTAAGTCAGCGGGACTGCGATTCATTAACAGAATTTTATTCATTTGGTGATTGCAAAAGTGTTTTCGACTTTTTAGTGAAAATCTAAAACTCTTTTATAAATTATATAGGTATTCCTTTATTTTTTAATCAATTACACAATTTCTTTAATAGCTATAATAGTGTTCCACCTTTCAGGAGACTATTAGCATAAAATATTGTTGGATTGGAGTTGAAAAATAAATTAATGACATTTTGAACATTACTGTAAAATGAAAAAAATCCTAGTAAGGAAATTCTTTAAGGGCCAGGAAAGGTGGAAATCAGGTGGGGCAAAACTGAGTGACAAAGTTTAAAACATCATGAGTTCCCATCCAAAGCTGTCAAATTTTTGTTGCGTAGTTGCAACTTGGTGAGGTCTTGCATATATATATATATATATATATATATATATATATATATATATATATATATATATATATATATATATATATATATATATATATATATATATATATATATATATATATATATATATATATATCATATATATATATATATATATATATATATATATATATATATATATATATATATATATATATATATATCATCAAAAAATTTCAGTGGAAAAATCTCAGGAACTCTCCATCCGATTGAACTGAGATTTTCAGGATACATTGATGTATATACAAAATAGTGGCAAATTTCACAAAAAGTTAAAAATCTTTAACCCTTTGGCGCCGGTGGCCATTTTAGTGATATTTTAAATATACCTATTTTTCTGTCAAAAAATAACTTTTGCAAAAATAACGTTAATGTAATTAATTCTGAACGTGTTTTAAATGTGAACATGATAGTTTTTTTTTGAAATTTTTAACCCTATGTGTGCGATAGGTGCCTAAAAAGAGATTGGGAAAATTGGAAAATTTTTGAATTGCAATTACTTTTTATTCAATTATCAAATCATTATGAAACTTAAAGGACATATTAATGTTGTTAAGTTACACATTTGCATAGTTTTTGATAAACGTGTTGGCAACCATGTAGATACGGCAGGCACTGAAAGTGAAAACATATGAGTGGCTGTTTTTTGAAGAAACGGCATTTTTTCAAGAGAGACGATGATTTGGAGGTTTTCACTTTCAGTGCCTGCCCTAGCTACAGGGTTGCCAGCACGCTCATTTAAAGCTACACAAATTTACAACTAAATAATATCAATATGTCCTGAAAATTTCGTAATGATTCAATAGCTCTGTCAAAAGTTATCGCAATTTAAAAATTTTCAAATTTTCCCGTCCTCTTTTTAGGCACCCAGCGCACACATAGGGTTAAAAAATTCCAAAGCATTATCCGATTCATATGTAAAACACGTTCGAAATTTATTTCGTTAACTTTATTTTTGCGAAAATTATTTGTGCACGAAATAATAGGTATATTAAAAATATCACTTAAATGGCCGCCGGCGCCAAAAGGTTAACAATAACTGACATTTAAAGAGACCTGGACCTATTCTGCATATACACCAATGTATCCTGAAAGTTTCAGCTCAATCGGATGGCGCGTTCCCGAGATTATCTCACTGAAATTTTTTGATGATATATATATATATATATATATATATATGGAAATATGAATTTTTGGCCGAATCGATTTTAATACTAATGTTCTTCGAACATTAGTAAAAACTGCTTTTTGTCCTATGAATTCTGATTCAGTTACTAGATTTTCATGAAGTTGACACAGTAGCTGAACCTTACTTTGAGCCGTGTTTGATAGAAATTTGATTGAAAAATTCGATTGGTGCTGCCTGCTATGGTAATTTTTGTGTCTTTGGTATTGAAAATTTGCTCAGGAAAATATAGCTTTTTGCCAGTGCAGTAATGAAATCAATACGAATTTCATACAATTAATGGAACCTATTGTAGGCATTATTCAGGCCGAATCTGGTTGAAAAGTCACCATAGAGCTAACAGCTATTGTTGGTTTTGTGTTTATTTGCAATGTCTTTATTAAGCGATTTTATCGTAAAATTTTCAAATGGTAATGAGTTTTTAGTGACAATAAACAGCAAATATTAAGTTTTCGATTATTTGAAAAATTTTGCGGCTGGTAACCCTAAATTTCTTTATACTCCTATAACTTCGAATGCAGTCATCGGATTGAGACAAAATTTGCAGGGTAGACTAATTTCAACGTGAAGCAGATGTGATACTGGCAACAGGTTGCCAGCACGAGTCGGTGCTATTTTTGTGCTATTTTTGTATCAACAAATGCTTACAGTTAGTATTCATACCGGAAACATTTCCAATGAAAATAAATAACCAATGTTTCAATTCCCAAAGTTCTGCAATTTTTTCAGATCGTAGCCCCAAACACTAGGTTAGGTTAGTGAAGAGGGCTGCCGCGAACGTGACCAGCATTAGGCCACCAGTTTGGGCCCATTTGCCACCTCATAGACAATCACACGCATTCACACTTACAGCCATGGCACTGGCGGGATTCGATCCTGCAGGCCCCGTAGCACGCCGCTTTTCGGCCTGACGCCTTAGCGAGCAGAGTTACCGGGCCCCCTTTGCCCCAAACACTAACTTCAGTTACAGTGCTGCAGGCACTGAGCATTTTCTTCATTGATGTTATATAAGATGCGGCTTTCAAAGTTTTATGAAATAAGCAACTGATAACGAATATAATTAACAATAATTTTGCTCTCATAAACTTTGAAATTCATGCCAGTGGTAATATCTGAAACCTTTTATAATGCATTCTTAAAACCAAAGTAAAACGTGGCGTTTGAAACAGTTTGGCTGTAATAAGCAGCTCGTGTAGTAGAATATGCACTCAAAATCTGCACAATTCTTCTACTGTTCTTCGAACATTAGTGTTTGTAGCGGTTCAGGTGCGCTAGAGTTTTTTACTTCAGCAGTTCCCAAGACATTTTTTTTCTGTCATTTATTGGTGAGCTCCGCTCTTTTCTGTTATTTTCCAGCCGTTTCATAGGTTTTTTATTCAGGCATAAGTCAAAAGTTCAACATCATCAAGCTCAATCGGCCCCCTGGCACGAGGTTCGTCATTCAATTTCCTTTCATTGAATGTTTTAATTCATTAAGAGTATTTGTGCATTTAATTCGATCTTAATCAAATTTTATGATTAAAATTAATTGTGATGCAACGCCACAAGCTGAATCTGAATGCCTTTCGATCTAATAAGCCAAAATCTGGATGTAAGTCGATTGGGCATTGCGATCGATAGATTACATTAGAATTCGAAATTATCCATCGTTTTAAGCCGAAAGGAAAGGTTTATGAAAGATGGAAAGTTGGCACTTTGGTAGTTGGTAGTTGGCACTTTGATGTTACCACCGGTAGAGCGAACGGCAACCAAGACCAACGCCAACGTTGGCTCTCCGTACACACTCAGCTAATCCGAGCCAACGAATGCGTTGGTCGTTGGCCGTTGGTCTTGGCCCTGTGTGTACGCACCTTCAAATTTTCACGATTTGCTAAGAGATAATTGAGATATTGGCTATCTCAATGTACCAAATTAATACCAAAAAGGCTTAGAATTTGAAAGTAAACAGAACAGTTTTTTTTATTTTATCGGCGGATTGACGCCGGATTCCATTCAGTATGGTGCGAATCAATTCATCATAAAAATATACAGACATCGAATGTAAACAATTCGCACCACCTAGAACAAATACATCGTGTCAAGTGTATTTTCAAGGCAAGAAAGTAAAGAGAAAGCCATAGTAAATCATTTCCAGACTAATATTTCTCGAGCACTCGCGGTGACATTTCTCTAGCTAGAAAAAATACGTTGTGCGGATTGGCTAAGCAGAGTTACTTAAATCTGCTATTTTGTACGTTAATTGCTTTTGTGGCACGTTAATTGCTTTTCTGAAATTTTAAGGCATGTTAACACGATGCAACTTGGACCAAAGTCTTCTTGCACAATTTTAGTTGGAACAAATTGGTTGCCACGATCAATGCGTTGAAGATTCAAGTAGATTTCAGAAAGATGGCACTACAGCCTATGTCTAGCTTTGGTCTGCTCAATACAGCACCTTCAATCGTCTCAGTTGAGCGACCACGTCCAATTCAGTACAAGCAAAAAAGATCTGCCATACAAAAGATCTACCAAATACACGTACATGAGCGTATGTGTATGGCACCAGTTCTTCTTGCAGAATGCTATCCCCTCTCCTCTTTGTCAAAACTCATGTTGTCAAATCAATGTAAACAAAGTATCAGCCGAAATGATTGCCGAATGCAACTATGCAAATTGCGGCTCATTAACAAAATTGCTGGCTCATGTTGAAGCTCACGCTGTAGATAGGGACTTTGCTAAAGCTTTTGATCATGCTTTTCACAATCTTCTTCTTGCTAAATGAAACAGTCTTGGGATCTGTTTGTGCATTATCAAATGGATAGAATAATACCTATGTGATCGATCTTGCTATGTTC